>JAQIWZ010001699.1:0-10998 GCA_034697245.1 Malaconothrus monodactylus
TTTATGTGGAACAGGCGTTTCACAATTATCTGTATATAAACTTATATATCATAATAGAAATTATTGTTTGCCTGAAAATGATAGTCTCATTTCGAAATAACTTATATATTACAAAATACTGTTATTACACAGAAACATAACCCACAAAAACAAATCAAATGCAAATTAAATCAATAAATAATAATTAATAGTTAAGTTTATAATCGATATTAAATCATATTTAGACTAAATTTGAAAAAAAATTCTTTTTTTGTCAAACTTTAAAATAATTTTTGAAATAATTTATTTAAATAGAATTTGAATATAAATAAAGTATTAAATAATTAAAACAAAAATAAAAGGTTTTTAATTCAAATAAATATTTTTTCGCTCAAATAATAAAAAAATTAATAAAAATAAAATATTTAGAATTTAATCAAATCTTTACTAAAGTTTTTCATAGGGTTTAAAAATCCTTATAATTTAATCGAGACGTCATTTATGTAAGAATTTGGCGATTAATTTTCAATCGCATGTGTTTTGCGTTTTGTTTTCGACAAAAAAAAAGAAACAAAAACAACAATTAATTTAAATTAAATTAAGTCGAATTCTCAGTCATGGCGGACGCGACCGCGCGATCGCTTCAATACGAATATAAAGCTGTAATTAATTATTCATTAATTCTTATTATTTATTATTAATTGATTTTCGGCTAAAAATTCTAAATTTTATTTTATTCCTCAAGAACTCAAATCTTGTCCTTCAAGCGGACACTCGACTTATCGAACGCAGGCCTAGAGATGAGGCCACTGGAGAAGTGGTGTCTCTTTCGGGAAAGTTGGCCACAACTCGAATGGGAGACAGATATCAAAGAACAAAACCGACAAAAGAAAAAAGAGATGACGAAAAGTCGTCCAAAAAGTCGAGAAAATTGGCTCAAAACGAGTCTTCAAAATATGAATTATCGAAACTTAAGGGACAGTCACTGCTCTCCGAAGGAATTGGAGATACGGTTAGGATTTTCATTAATCATTGACTATATTTTCAATAAATAACTTAAATATTGATTGAATTAAAAGTATTTTTTCAAACTTTATGTTTTTTATGACTAAAAGTTTGAATTTTTCATTCAATCAATAATTAAATTAGAGTCAGAATTATTTTTAAATCAATTCAAATATTTATTTAATGAATTTCTAAAATTTTTTGCACAATTTTTTTCAAACAAACAATTTTTTATCGTTTTTTATGATCTAAACAAAAGGTTGGAATCCTTTATCGGCCAAAAACTCCCGAAACTCGACAAACATATGAAATAGTACTTTCATTTATAAGTGAAATGATTGGGGATCAACCGCGAGACGTCCTCTGCGGTGCTGCCGATGAAATATTACAAGTGCTTAAAGGCGATAAAATGAAGGAAAAAGAGAAACGAAAAGAATGCGAACTATTGATCGGTTCTCTTCCTGAAGATCGTTACGCAGTTTTAGCCAATTTGAGCAGAAAAATAACTGATTTTGTTATTGACGAGCGTTCGACTCAACCCCAAACCGATGAAAATCTTGACGAAACTTATGGCGTAAACGTTCAGTTCGAAGAATCAGATGAAGACAATGACGACGACGACTTTGTCGGCGAAGTTCGCGAAGACGATGAAGAAGACGAGTTTGAAGGCGAAGAAGCGGCCATTGATTCAGCCATTCATGCATCCAATTTAGAGACCACTAAAGTTGAGACGAGACGTGACAGAAGAGGAAAGACAAGTGCAGTAACTATTCATCCGCGAGAAATAGACGCCTATTGGCTGCAAAGGAAGTTAAGCAAATCATATGACGATCCGGTTGTCGCTCAATCGAAAGCCGCAGAAGTTCTTAAGATATTGAAAGTAGCGCGTGATGACCACGAAGTCGAGAACCAATTGGTTGTTTTGCTGGGTTTCGATCAGTTCGACTTCATTAAAGTTTTGAGACAAAATCGATCAATGATTCTCTACTGCACTCTTTTGGCTTCGGCTCAAAAACAATCAGAAAAAGATAAATTGAGAGATAAAATGAAATCAGATCCAGAATTGGCTAAAATATTGAGAGCACTCGAAACTACTGATCACAGCGATAGCAGTGAAAGAACGCGTAAAGATGTCGGAAAATCTCATTCGAAAGAAGACGAGGACAACGACGACGAAAATGTTACGCAAGTAGTTAAGGGCAAGGTTTTAGACTTAGAAGATTTGGCGTTCACACAGGGATCTCATTTTATGGCTAATAAAAGGTGTCAATTGCCTGACGGCTCTTTCCGTAAACAACGCAAAGGCTGTGAAGTGATTCATGTGCCGGCTCTCAAACCTAAACCTTTTGATGCAAGCGAGGTATTTATCCATTTTGTATAATCTCGTCACTAAATAGTAACTTTTCAACTGATTCTGTACTCAGAACTGTCTCCACTCTTACCCCGATTTCTTCAATAAAATGAAAGTTATTGGAAATTATGTGGAGAAAAATCAATTAGCATTTATACCAAACTTTATTATTCGATTTTTTGAAATAAAGTATGAAATTATGTAACAATTTATTAATTTCTTTGAATTAGAATTTGGTTCCAATTGATAGACTCCCGAAATACGCTCAGCCGGCGTTTGAAGGCTTTAAAACATTGAACAGAATTCAAAGTCGTTTGTGTAAAACTGCGTTAGAAAGTGACGAAAATTTACTTCTTTGCGCCCCAACCGGTGCCGGAAAGACAAATGTCGCTCTTTTGACAATTATGAGGGAAATCGGAAAACACATTAATCCAAACGATGGGGTCATAAATGCTGATGAATTTAAGATCATTTATGTCGCGCCCATGAAATCATTAGTACAGGAAATGGTCGGAAATTTCTCCAAAAGATTGAGTTCTTATAATATAAAAGTGTCTGAACTGACAGGTGATAATCAGTTGACTCGCGAACAAATCAATGAAACACAAGTCATTGTATGCACTCCTGAGAAATGGGATATCGTTACAAGAAAAGGAGGCGAAAGAACTTATACGCAAATTGTGAAACTAATTATCTTCGATGAGGTCCATCTCCTTCATGACGAACGCGGGCCTGTTTTGGAGTGTTTGGTCGCGCGTATGATTAGAAGCATTGAAACCACTCAAGAAGAGATACGTTTGGTTGGATTGTCGGCTACTTTACCCAACTATGAAGACGTCGCAACTTTTCTTCGAGTCGATACCGCGAAAGGTCTGTTTTATTTTGACAATAGTTTCCGACCCGTACCTCTTGAGCAACAATATATTGGCATAACTGAAAAGAAAGCTCTCAAAAGGTATCAACTAATGAATGAGATTTTATACGAGAAAGTTATAGAACAGGCCGGAAAGAACCAACTCTTGATTTTTGTCCACTCGCGTAAAGAGACAGGAAAGACAGCCCGAGCCATAAGAGATATGTGTTTAGAGAAAGATAGTCTCGGATTGTTTCTAAGAGAAGGCTCGGCCTCTACTGAAGTGCTGCGAACAGAAGCAGATCAGGTCAAAAATCTCGAACTCAAAGATTTGTTGCCTTACGGTTTTGCTATACATCACGCGGGGATGACTCGAGTCGACAGAACTCTAGTCGAAGATTTATTCGCTGACCGACACATTCAAGTGCTTGTGTCGACAGCAACGCTCGCCTGGGGAGTCAATCTTCCGGCACATACTGTCATAATCAAAGGCACACAAGTATATAATCCAGAAAAGGGTCGTTGGGTAGAACTCGGGGCTCTCGATGTCCTCCAAATGTTAGGCCGCGCTGGAAGACCACAATATGATACTAAAGGCGAAGGAATTCTAATAACACAACACTCGGAATTACAATACTATTTGTCTTTATTGAACCAACAATTGCCGATTGAGTCACAACTGATCGGAAAACTTCCAGATATGTTGAACGCAGAGGTAGTCTTAGGAAACATACAGAACGTAAAAGAGGCGGCGACTTGGATTGGTTACACATACCTTTACGTAAGAATGTTGAGAAATCCTACTCTTTATGGTATTTCTCACGACGCCATTAAAGAAGACCCACTTCTAGAGACCCATCGATCGAATTTGATATATACGGCCGCCAATATTCTCGATAAATCAAATTTAGTTAAGTTTGACAGAAAATCAGGTCAATTACAAGTCACAGAATTGGGTCGAATTGCGAGTCATTATTATTGCACTCATGAAACTATGTCTACATATAATCAATTGCTTAAACCAACGCTTTCTGAAATTGAATTGTTTAGAGTTTTTTCACTTTCGGGTGAATTCAAGAATATTACTATTCGTGAAGAAGAAAAGTTAGAATTACAGAAACTAATGGAAAGAGTGCCCATTCCTATAAAAGAATCAATAGAAGAGCCGTCAGCGAAAGTCAATGTTCTTCTTCAGGCATATATATCGCAGTTAAAGTTGGAGGGATTGGCTCTTATGGCAGATATGGTTTATGTGACACAATCTGCGGCGAGACTTATGAGAGCTATTCATGAGATAGTATTGCATAGCGGTTGGGCTCAATTGGCTGATAAAGCATTGTCTTTGTGTAAGATGATTGATAAAAGAATGTGGCAATCGATGTCTCCTCTCAGACAATTCAAAAGAATACCCGATGAAGTCGTGAAGAAAATTGAGAAAAAGGTTTGTCAATAGTTTTCTGTTTCTCAATTGTTTGAATACTTACTTTTTATATGAGTTAAGTCTATTGATTGATAACTTGACGTTTATCTTAATTGAATGTTAGAGCTTTCCGTGGGAACGACTCTATGATTTGGGCCCCAATGAACTCGGAGAATTGCTTCGAATGCCTAAAATGGGCAAAACTGTTCATAAATATGTTCATCACTTCCCAAAACTGGAACTTTCAGCTCATATCCAACCGATAACACGATCAACACTTAAAGTAGAGCTAACAGTAATTCCCGACTTTCAATGGGATGATAAAATTCACGGACATTCAGAAGCGTTTTGGGTTCTAATCGAAGACGTTGACGGAGAAATTATTTTACATCACGAATACTTTCTATTAAAGCAGAAGTACTGTCAAGACGAACATATAATCAAGTTTTTTGTGCCAGTTTTCGATCCTCTACCGCCTCAATATTTCATTAGAATAGTGTCCGATCGATGGATAGGCGCAGAGACTATATTTCCGGTTTCATTCCGTCATTTAATTCTACCAGAAAAATATCCGCCACCGACAGAATTGTTAGATTTGCAGCCATTGCCTGTTTCTGCGCTCAGAAATCCAAATTATGAGTCTCTCTATCGCGAAAAGTTTCCTTATTTTAATCCAATTCAAACTCAAGTGTTTAATTCCCTCTATAATACTGATGATAATGTGTTTGTCGGCGCTCCAAATGGTAGCGGAAAAACAGTTTGCGCCGAATTTGCGATTCTTCGACTTTTGACTATTATGCAAAACGAGGCCAAATGTGTTTACGTCACGCCTAAAGATCAATTGGCAGATATTGTTTATGCCGATTGGATGCATAAGTTTGGAATGATTTTACAGAAGAAAGTGGTTCTTCTCACTGGAGAAACAGCAACTGATTTGAAGCTTTTAGCAAAAGGTAACCATTTTAATGACTTTCATTAATAGCCTTAAGAAACTTCTTCTCTTATATTAATTTTTTGATCATTAAATAAAAGGCAATATAATTATTTCGACGCCTGAGAAATGGGACGTTATATCTCGTCGATGGAAACAAAGAAAGAATGTACAAAATGTCAATTTATATATTGTCGACGACTTACAACTGATTGGTGGCGAAGACGGACCCATTCTAGAAGTAGTGTCTTCGCGAATGCGATACATTTCATCACAAATAGAGAAACCGATTCGAATCGTCGCTCTGTCGTCATCGCTGGCAAACGCTAAAGATATCGCTCAATGGTTGGGATGTAATCAAGGGTTGACTTTCAATTTTCATCCCAATGTTAGACCACTTCCTCTTGAGCTACATATTCGTGGTTTTAATCAAACTCATAACGCATCACGACTTCAAACAATGTCAAAACCTGTCTATCAGTCAATTCTATATCACTCGCCAACAAATCCTGTTATGGTTTTCGTGTCCTCTCGAAGACAGACACGAATCACAGCAATTGATATATTGACTTATACTGCGGCTGACGCACAGCCCAACCGTTTTCTGCATTGCACTGAAGAAGATCTCAAACCGTTTTTGAACAGAATATCAGATTCAACACTGAAAGAAACTCTTTCTAATGGAGTCGCATATCTTCACGAAGGTCTCAATCAAATCGATAGACGAATTGTGGAGCAGTTGTTCGATTCGGGCGCTATTCAAGTAATAGTAGTTTCCCTATCTCTTTGTTGGTCTCTTTCGATAAATTCACATTTGGTTATAATAATGGATACGCAATACTATAACGGAAAAATACACGCCTACGAAGACTATCCGATAACAGATGTCATACAAATGGTCGGTCGAGCGAATCGACCTCTTCTTGATGAAGACGGAAAATGCGTTCTTTTCTGTCAGTCATCGAAAAAAGACTTTTTCAAGAAGTTCTTATACGAGCCATTGCCGGTTGAGTCACATTTAGACCATTGTCTTCACGATCACTTCAACGCTGAAGTGGTGACTAAAACAATAGAGAACAAACAGGACGCAGTCGATTACTTGACCTGGACTTTCCTCTATCGACGAATGACTCAAAACCCTAACTATTATAATTTGGCCGGAATTACACACAGACACCTCTCCGACCATTTGTCCGAATTGGTTGAGACAACTCTTTCAGATTTGGAAACTTCTAAATGTATTGCCATTGAGAACGATATGGATATAACGCCTCTCAATCTGGGAATGATTGCCGCCTATTATTATATTAATTATTCGACTATTGAGTTGTTCAGTATGTCATTGAATGCAAAGACTAAGATCAGAGGTTTGATCGAAATTATCAGTAATGCCGCCGAATATGAAACCATTCCTATTAGACATCATGAGGACAGTATTCTTAAGCAACTGTTGGCTAAAGTTCCACATAAGATAACAAATTTGAAATTTTCTGATCCACACGTGAAGACCAATCTCTTACTTCAGGCACATCTCTCGCGTATGGGATTATCGGCTGAACTACAATCTGATACCGAAGATATTCTTTCGAAATCAATACGTTTAATACAAGCCTGTGTTGATGTCTTGAGTTCCAACGGATGGTTAGGGCCAGCGATGGCTGCCATGGAATTGGCGCAAATGGTCACTCAAGCCGTTTGGAATAAAGACTCTTATTTGAAACAATTGCCTCATTTCACGCCTGAACTCATCAAAAGATGTAATGAAAAAGGAGTCGAATCGGTGTTCGATATAATGGATTTGGACGACGAGGAACGCAATTCTCTCTTGAATTTAGACGAAGCAAAAATGGCAGACGTCGCAAGATTTTGCAACAGATATCCCAATATCGAACTCACTTATGAAGTTCTCGATAAAGATTCAATCGAAAGGTATTTAAATTTGAGATCAAAATTATTCAATTCTATAAATTTTCTTATTTATGATATTTGTATCAGTGGTTCGGCTGTCAATGTTGTGGTACAACTCGAACGTGAAGATGAAGTGACGGGACCAGTGATGGCACCGTTTTTCCCACAGAAGCGAGAGGAGGGCTGGTGGGTAGTGATCGGTGACCCGAAGGCTAATTCGCTCATCTCTATTAAGAGACTGACTCTTCAACAAAAAGCTAAAGTGAAGCTCGACTTCACGGCCCCATCGGCTGGTGATCACACCTATACTCTATATTTTATGTCTGATTCTTATATGGGTTGTGATCAAGAATATAAGTTTAATGTTAGGGTAGAAAGTGGTGCCTCTTCTTCAAGGAAAAGAAAGGCTGAGGACAGCGATTAAAAACTTTTTCCCTAATTATTATTTCATTAAATTTTTCAAAAATTATTTCATTTTAATTATATTTTTCTGAATTGTATTGATATTTATTGTAAGACTTTTCTATGTCTTAAATCTTTGTTTGTGTCGATCTTTTCCTATAAATTACAGTTCATATTAAGTAAATTAATGTTCATTTCACTCATTTTATAAAATCATTAAAATTGATTCTAATTATTAAATACTTAAATGAATCGCAAAAGAAATTAATAATTAATTTAAAACTTTCACAAAAAAAGTTCAAACTTGAAGTTGACGTTATTTATGGTAAATAAAATGACATTAGATTTTGATTTGTAAACATTGAATATTTTTTAGATTTATTGTATTTATAATTAATTTATTTAATGATTAAATGAATTATTAATTGAATTAAAGAATTGAATATTAAAAAATGTCGCGTCCGTTGGGAGGCATCGGAGGTATTGAACGAAAAATTAAAGACAAACACGAAATAACTGATAAACACATCGATCACGCCTTTCAAGACTTACAACAATTAATGCAAATGGTTTGCCATTTATTTATTTTTTAATTTAATTTAATTTAATTCAATTCAATTCATTTTTAAATCAACTTTTGATTCATTTTTTTAGGCAAAAGATATGGTTTTGATTTCAAGAAATATAACACAAAAATTGAAAGATAAGGGAAACGATATCTCAACCGATGAAGTATTCAATTGTTTTTATTAATTAATTGATTTAATTATAAATTAATTTCTTATTATGTATTTATAGACAGTTTTATTTAAGTCTCATTTACTAAGTCTTGGAGTTACCGATGAATTCGATGATCCGGTTATGCGTCAAAACTTTACGAGTGATAACAAGTATTACATAGAGTTAGGAAAACAAATCACAAAAATAGTTAAACCAATCGTTGAGAAAAGTGGTGGACAAATGTCTTTAACTGATGCCTTCTGTACTGTTAATCGCGCGCGAGGTCTAGACGTAAGACTTCAAAAATTGCACATTTTTTCACTGAATGTTAACTGTTTTGTGTCTCAAAAACTTTGATTATTTATTCAAAGATTACTCAAAAAAGATTGAATTTTTTCACTAAACAGTTGACTGTTTTAAAGTCCAATATTATTTTTATTGAATCTGTTTTTATTTGAATTTATTTATAGTTAATATCAGTCGAAGACTTGTTGAACGCGTGCACAACATTGCAGTCACAAAACATTGGCCTAAAACTAGTTAAATATGAAAGTGGTTTAAAAGTTCTTCAATGCGATAATTATAACTCGAATGCAATGAGTAATCAAATACTCGATTTGATCGAAAAGTCAGGATCTGTTTCGGCTCATGATTTGGCGATCAGTGCAAACGTTTCTATAGCTTTAGCGCGACAGCGATTAATAGATTGTGAAAAGGTGGGCATTATTTGCAGAGATGAAAGTATTGAAGGCTTGCTTTTTTATCCCAATAAGTTTGTCTAACTATCGATTTATATAAATATTTTAAAAATATTTTTTGTAAATAATAGAATATATTAAATTAAAATCCGTTTCTCAACAATTCTTTAACTTGTGATCAAATTTGGTTTTAAAGATTCTATTTTTAAAGTTTTTTTTTATAATTTTTTAAATAGTTCTGTATATAAACTGAATGAAACGTATTTAAGATAGAAATTAATGATTAGTTATTAATGTTTATAGAGTTGAGAATTTTGTATTAAATTTTATGTCTCAATGTTTTAAATGTTAAGAATTTTCTTGAATAGAAAATAATTAGAAATTAAAAATTGATTTAATCTAAGTTTGATATATCGGTAGATATTGTGAAATAACTATAATTAACGTATTATTTACTGAAAATTTTCTCATATGTTCATGGATTGAGTTCTGTTTGTCGTCAAAATACGATTCAAGTGAGCAAAGGCTTAACTTTAGAGTTAACAGAATATAAATTGAAAAGTTTTTAAGCCCTTCATTCAACTGATGCCAAATGAGATAAAGTTCATATCGTTTATGAAGAAAAAACTTGTTTTGAATGCAATTTTTTAGGGACTTCTCTAACTTCACATTCAAGTTATTGTTATTCTCAATAAAAGTTGTCAATTGTTTGACTCAAATTGGGTTAAACTTATGAAGTATTGCACGAACAACAATATAATGTATGCAAATAATCGAAATAATTATTAAAATAGTGTTAAATCATTAAAAATTAGTGCTATTTTCTATTGTTTAACAAATAAAAAGTTATACGCCTTTAAAGTCACAAACTTTCATAGCTATGAAGTATTGCTGAAAAGCTAACTTTCAATAAATCCTTTGAATAAATTGAAGTGTTTGACAGATAAACATATCTCTTTCATTGTTTGGCTTAAAATTTAGGAAAAGATTTTCAGTAAATAAGTCATAAGAAAGTTATAATTACAAAACAGGAGAAAAAAAGTGAAAATTTTAACATAAAATTTTATACATTCAATAATTAAATAAAATAATATAAAAAAATGAATTAGTTTTTCAATTAAGAGGTAATTCAACTTAATATTTATTACATAATTAATGTCATAATTTGTGTGTAAAATAGTTTTCTCTTTCTTTCAATTGGATGAGCATTAAGTTTGTTATGAGCATAACATCAACACAAATACATCTCATTTCGTAGTTTTGGTACTATTTATAAACTTGAACTCAATTAAAAATGCATATCAAAAAACATACAAATCTAAAAATAGACTAAATATATATTCATTAATGTTGTGATTGTATTGATAGCGATGTTTCACATGTGATGGCGGACTATAACTATTGAATTGATTCATACTTTTATTAAATTAATTATTAATTCATTTAAAAGTAAAATAATAATTAAATACAAGTTTATTATTAATTATTTATTAAATTAATTATTAATTCATAAGTTATTTATTTTTATATAAAATTCTTTTACAAACAATTTGTATATTATTTTCAAATGAGTGAAAACGAAATGTGTATTTGTTTTAATTGTTTTGTTTAAAAATTAGTGAACAATGAGTTCAGAAGTGAAATGAATATCACTTAAAACTGTTCCGATTAATAGTAATAATAATAATAATAATAATATTATTAATAATAATTTGGATAAAAGTGAAACCA
>JAQIWZ010001700.1:0-10995 GCA_034697245.1 Malaconothrus monodactylus
TGTGATGATAGTTATTCCTATAGTTCTCTTGACTTTGATAACCATATGTTTGATTATTGTAATGACCTTTGCTTTGATATGAGTCTCTATTATAATAATTATATCCGAGTCCAGTTCCAAGACTTTGATTGCTATATTTGCTATAGTCTTGTGCCGGCGGATAGTATTGACCCTTATAGTCATTAGAGTCGTAATAACTATGTTGGGGTTTGTTATAGTTATAGTTATAATAGTTTTGATTATTATAAGAACTGGGTGTTTGATGACTGTACGAATTACTACTCGCTTGTGGAACATATTGATGACGACGAGTTTGAGTGTGAGGGCTTACGTATACACTGTGCTGATTGGTTGCTGCCGAATTTTGATTATCATAGCCTTCATTTCCATGAGGCGCATAATTCCCGCTATACTTCTGATTCTCTGGTGTGTTTTGTGAATAATGTTGATAATTATGGGTCGCACTATAGCTATTGCCGTAGTTTTGTGAATGACTACTTGGTTGAGAATAATGTGGATTTTGTTGATTTGGATATTGTTGCTGTTGAGGGGGATATGAATGTTGGTGTTGAGCATATTGATCATAATGTGAGCCTTGAGGACCATATCCGTGTCCATGTGGTGGATAGTTATTTGAATGATATCCGTAACCAGAATGTGGTGGATATGAATTATGAGGATATGGATATGGATAAGGATATGGTGGGTAAGGAGTCGTTCCATTTGTCACCGTTTTATTTCCGTTAGAATCGCTGTCAGTCTTACTCATGTTCTGAGGCTTCTCGAAAGGTTTCGGAGGGGCAAAGATATCCTCCATTATGGGCTCTTCATCGGTTGGTTTTTCAAGTGGATCATTAGTTCCAGTAATTATTTTAACTTTTGGACTCGCATTTACTTTCATTTTAAGCGTCGGAACTCTCAAATTGGCTTCAATTACTGTTTTCCCCTGCGATGGCATTGTTATACTGAACTTAGGCTTTTCTTCATATTTATAATATTTTTTGCCATAATTTCCATAATTTCCATAATTTCCATAATTACCAGAATTTTTGTAATTGTCATAACTTCCATAATTACCGCTTCCATAATTACCACTTCCATATCCGCCGTAACCTTTATTATGTTCATATTGTTGACCGTAAGTGGAAGAGCCGCTCGCCTGATATGAATTGCCACCACTTCCTAAGTTGATGCTCATTCCGGATCCACCACCTGATCCACCCAAAGAGAATGACATGCCTCCACCTCCATCGTCTCCACCCCCACCTGCTCCATAACTACCTCCTCCATCACCACCACCTCCGAGGTTAATAGACATACCACTTCCACTACTGCCATCTCCTCCCATAGAAAAACTTATACCACTTCCACCTGAATCGCTGTTTCCATAGCCAGAACTTTGAGAATATTGTTGTTGACCATAATTTGGATGACTTGAACTCACGTATTGATTATTACTACTGGCCGGTGAATTACCGTTTCCTAACGATATAGTCATTCCTCTACCGTTTTCAGGATCACCTAATGTGAGACCTAAACCAGAGCTGCTTTGCTGGTTGTTATGATTGCCGTTAGTTTGTGGTCCACTTTTATAAGAAGCACTGTTATAATGATTGGAAGGATAGTTGTTTTGTTGATAATTATGTTGATAACTTTGTTGGTTTGCTTTAGGATAACTGTTATGCTGATATGCAACCGGTGCCCATGGAATAGGTTTGGGCGCTATTGTCTTTGGTTGATTGGAGTTATAACCATTCGGTGCTGTTTTATGGCTTGAGTAATAATCATTATTTTTATTATACGCATAATTGGGATAATTAGGTGATTGATTATTAGTATGAGGTGGGTATGAATACTGATTTGGACCACCATTGGATTGCGCGATTGCATACGATGGCTGCGGAACAGAACTCGCCATTTGATAGTTGAATAACCCTTTAGGTGTTAATTCGCTAATCAAATTGCGGCTCTTCTTCGGACGCACGAAATATATTGACCCCCATTTGGATTCATCACTTTGAAGAATATCAGCAGAAGGTTTGAATAGAGATTTGAATAATCTTTTAATCGGTGACTTTCTTGTACGAAGGGGCAAAAACGAATTTACGAATGAAGGGGTGGGCAGCGATGGCTCGACTGAAAAGGAACGACGTTCTAAAGCGGATGAGTTTTTGGCATCTTTTTCTTCTGTTAAGGCACTTGTTATCGATGAGAATGAATGAAGAGATGAGAGTAATAGTAAAATGTGAATCATAACAAATCGAACATATGATACATTGAATGAAATCCAATTTTTAGCCTGAAAAGAAAAACAAGTGAAAAACAAAATTTAATGGACTTAAGCTAAAATTAAGTCAGTTCTTGAAATTGAGATCAGACAAAATGACGAGAAGAATAAATAGAATCGCAAGTTTTCATTAGATGTCAAAGTGAAAGACAAGTGAAGTTCAGTGAACGCAATCACTGTCATAATTATCAAATAATATAAGTAGTTATTAGGAGTTGTAAAATCAAGTTTATTTAACCCCCAAAAAAGAATAGCGCCTAAAGCTAAGACCTGATCCAATTTTGCCACTGAAAACAAGAAAAAAAACGAGAACTAAACATTTCGACAGTTTTAAGCCATAGCTAAGCATTTCTCTACGTGACAAAAGGCTGGATAATAGGTTTCATAACGAAAATCCAAATTATGATTCACACATGATTTCAAATGATAAAAACCATCAAAAAATGAAAGCTTCAGATCATTACATCTTATCTAACTTTAAATCCGTTTAACAAAAAACAATGGAACAAGTGACAAATTATCATTATTATGAAAATAAAAAGTTAATAAGCACTTGAGCTGCAATTTAAAAGAGCAAACAATTTGGACATAAAAGAGATAGTAAACAATTATGATTTGTGTCATTCAAGTCCATTCTGAGGTTTAAATTTTGATGTTTATTTAGGAAAAAAACTCCTGTAATAACGTTACAACAGCCTTGACCTTACACAACAACATTGCAATAGGAGCTAACTTGAAATTTATGAACCTACAGATAACAAATTCAAGTTCTCTCTAGAATATTATTATTTTTATGTGAATGTGTTTTTAGGTCATCGCACGCATCTCTTCTTTTAAATGAGGTAAATATCCATTATAGATATTGTATTGCATCGTACGCCACAATGAGCTCAAACTTAGAAGGGTCTCCTACTTAGCATTCCTTTGTTTGATTAATTGAAATTTAATAAATTTAAACCTAATGCTGACATTTTTTTATTGCATGCAAATGAAAGGTTAAATATCTATTATTTTTATTTAAACGTTTGATCGACATTTTAAAAAGAGAGCAAAAACCGATGCCATCAGTTAATAATTTGACATTTAAAAAGCACTCATCAATTCAAATAATTTCTAGAATCCAATCATTGGCACACTTCGAATGTTAGTTAAGTTTTTTTTTGCTAAAACAAGAAATTATTCGAATCTTTAATTATCAAAAACTTTTTTAATGAATAAATGTTCAAATTAAAAATTGTAATGAAATGACTTATCATAAAAAAAACTGTAAATTGCTCTTATTTGACAACTTCGGAATCTATTAAAGAGATCATTTGTCAATTTAGAATTTCTCCAAATGAAGGTTAGTAGAAAATGGGTCTCTTGTCGTGTCTAATATTTACTCGAATAAATTATCTAATAATATCGATTTACTTTTTTTTGCGACCAAATTATTTCAATCAATTAAATCAAAGTAAGCGTTCATTACACGAAAGTAGAAAATAATTGCAAACTATTGTATAGTTACGTAATTGATTATTTTCTCAAATCGATTAAAGTTGCTTTCATTGTAATTTTAAAAAATATAATTATAATCATAGCAACAAAATTATACGAGTTATCAAATGCATCGCTTGATAAGTTTTACAAACTCATTAGCATTTTATATGAAATATTTCTCATTTTTTAGAGATTTGTGAAAATTAAAGACTTTTTTTTTCTAAAAATAATTAATTAAATATTTGGTAGAAATGTCTTATTTATTGGTATGAATTCTATTAAATTAATTTTGCTTACATTAATGTTATGATTGATAAGAAGCAAATCTTTACGAACTGAGTGACGAATTCAAACATTTTTTTTATTGGAAAAAATTTGAAAGAGTTTCCCTAAAGGGGTTTCGAAATAATTGATCTGAAATGATCTACAAAAGGATCAATTAAGTGAGGTCTAAAAAATAATCCAAACTAATATTTCATTAATAAATGGTTTGTGCCATTTTATTTCAACAAATGGTCACACGCTCTCTTCTTATTAGTAATGAATCTTCTCTTTTCATTCTCTTTTCATCCAAAAATATCACGCGAAATAATATTATGTTTTTTTGTTGTCATTATTGGAGTTAAATTTAGTTTTCTCTAACTATTAGTTTTAATTTTTGGGCCATAACTACCGTATAATTTATGCGTAACTAAAATACAATTAATCAGTTTTTTCTCTATTCAAGCTTGCTCTATTCAATGAATTTACAGTTCTATACAAACTGTAATACTTAACAGTTTTTAAGTATATATGATCCGGGGCTGGGCTGCAACTTATATTGAACAGATCAGGTCTTATTTCTTAACAAAGATGATTTGGCCTCAACAGGACTTTAATAAATGCCTTAAGGATTCTCCGATATTTCGTAACTATAAATTGCTTTATTTAAACCCATTATATATCTATAAAATATTATACATATTATATATTATGCTTAAAAATGTAGCTCTAAATAACATATATTATAAAAATAATGCTTCAAATTATTTTCATGGAATTTTTTATGTTTATATAAAAGTTATTTAAGTATTTTTTCGATCTTCTAATAGGAATATTAAATTTTATTCAAATATTTTTAGTAAAATAGAGGCATTGAAATGACAAGATTTAACTATAATAGAATCTTTGCTTTCTTTCTATTGTTCCTCTAATAATAGTCTAAACATATTGACTACAAAGGCTCAAAAATAGACACTTAAAGGCTCACTTTAGCGTTTTAAAAAGTTTATAAAACCTAATTTTTGACCACAAAAGGGTGGACTATATCTTTTATCCTCATCTTATTTTAAAGTAATTCATATTTGAGACATAATTGTGCGGTAAGCTATTATTAAAGTTAAATAACAGTTAAAAATATTAGCCTTCAAAGTCTTTGTCCATTTAAGTCAATTGTCTGGTCTTTATTCACGATAAACCGAATATAAACAAAGTGTTAAGCTTTCATAATATATTGAATATTTAAAAATGAACGAAAAAATTATAGACTCAATTCATAAGAGATAATAATAAATAATTTGATTTTGGGGTCAAAAGATGCTTTCTTACCGATGATTTGAATTCACGGAAATCACATGCTTTATAGCCTCCATTTGGAGACATTGCACAGAAAAATTGAATCACAATAACGATTTAAATTACAAATTAAACTTTCAACGAAACATTTGTGAATGAGGTTTTTTGAAATTCACTTACTTTTAAAAGACTTAAGAAACGAAATCTATTCAGCTTCGAGTCTCTCTCAAATTTGAAGTTGTTTGACACACATTTACCGGCTTCAAAAGGAATCTCATTGAAGGCAGTTCCCTCAATATTTACGTGCTATTGGCAATTGTGTTATACAATAAGGGCATAACTTATACGTGTTATTGCAATGTTTTTCAATTTAACTGTTATGATGCATAAAAGAAGATTTTCGAGTTTTCTCAAAAGCTGGAAAAGTTTGAAAAGTTTTCAACAAAAGTTTTATAGTATGAAATATTTATTATCAGTAAAACTGTGTTTAAATTTATCCAAATCGTTGGTTCAATAAATTTTGTTTATTTTATACAATGAAAAGAAAAATCGGTTCTTCTTTAGTGAAAAAAAAATTCCTTTTGAAAAAAAGTCTAAATTTAATCTTAACAAATGATTTTCAAATTAGATTTACTCAACAGTTATTTCTACTTGAAAACTCATAAAAACAATTCAACGTAGAATTAGGTAATACTAATTGTCAACAATAATCTTTTATAGAATAGAAGAAGATTATGAGAATAAGATCTAAATATACTATTTTTAAAGCACTCAAAAATCTTATTATTTAAAAATAAACAGCATTAGTCCCGCTTTTTTGTTCTCATCGAAAATTAAAACGTCTTACAAAAGATTATTCAACATATTATTGGATTGAAAAACTTTATATGCAAACAATTAAACAATACTTTCCATTCAATTTTTCGAAGAAAAGCTTTCAATTCACTCTCAGGGGTATGAACCCAATTATCAATTATTCTGTTTTTAGTTATAAATATTAATAGCTTTCAATTAGAACTTGAACTTTTTAGAATAAATAAAGTTGTTTTTCAGTTGTCTATCTAGTGATCGACGTATTTATTATTATCAATATTCGATCAAAAGTGATTAGAATCAAAATTTGGTTAAATTCGGACATATTATCATAAGATACAAAATATAATCATTTAATTATATATTTGTTCAAAGAGATTCTGATTTAATAAGCGCTTAAGTCAAAAGCGTGGAATCATATTAGCCTAAACTAAACAGAAGGGATCACATGAGTTCATGTACTCTAATGTATTATTGGCCTTATTTGTTAACTTTCATAAATATCATATTCTAATAAAAATTTGAATTATTTAGTTAAATAATAATCAGATTTATTGCTGCAATAAGTTTGAAGCAATAAATTTATTACATCTCAAAAACAAATCGATAGACATTTAAATGAACTAACCTGAAAAAGGTTTATCTTCATTGTAGTTGTTGTCCAGTTCTTTGCCCTGAATTATAATTCATAATAAACTCTATTTGAGTTTATATTATTTTGAGGACTTTTTAGTTAATCGACCTATTCTTCGAGTCTAAAAGTCAATAAGTTTGAAAATTTTAACTTTTTAAATAGCATTTAAACAACAAAATAAAAAAAATAACACTTCAATAAAATCGATAACAATAACTTGATATTGAATTTAAATATTCTATGAGTTCATAACATTAAAAAAAAGTCTAATCATAAAATAATCCGAGCGTTTCATAAAATTCAAAAATTCTGTATTCGTTTAAGAAATATTCTATGAAAGCGTTTACTGCAGTTATTGCTTTGAACTGAAATTTGCTAAAGCAAAGCAGCTTTCAATCAATGTTTATACTATAGAATGTTTTTTATTTTCGTTGAAAAGTTTTTTAGCTCATTGACGACAAACAGTAGTCTCAATATTTATAGTGAATCCAAACCTGAATGGTTTCTTAACTTTATTTGTAGACCTAAAACAGGTTCTCTACTTTCTATGAGCTCGAGTCGTTTTCATTATTAAAGCCTAGCAATCATTTCATTAAAGATAAAAGCTGTCGAAATTGAACGAAAATTCTATTTAAAAACATCTATTCAAAAGTGACTTTTTGAAAAAAGATTTTTTTCTCGATAAATGCGAAGCTTTGTTGCAAATAGTATTTTAAAATATAAAGTATAAAGTTTCTAATAAAACGCCTTATTTGTCAAAAAATTGATATCTACTTAAATGAAAAACTCATTACAACTCTTTGAGTTTAATGAAGAAATGTTGTATAAAAAAAGAGTACTCAATGCATAATCAACTGAAAAAGAATTTAAACAAGTTTTGAGACCCTATCAAATCAATTTGGACGTGTTTATAGGGGGTCAATGTCAAAGTGGAATAAGTTTTCAAAACTAAATTCAAATTGTTTGAATAAATCTGCTATTATTAGAATGCAATTATTGTAATATAATAGGATTAAAATAATGCATTTTCCTATTTTAAAAAATCAAATTTTATCTTAACTAAAAACAAAAAATCTTTGAAATTTTTTTTCGAAAACAGTTAATCTAAAAAATCGCAAAGTGTGCGAAATTGACTGGACTCAAGAGTTAGCTTCCAATTCAACATCAACTTTATAAACATATTTGCAAAATAAATGCTCAATTATTATTTCTATGCAAAGTGTTCTGTGATTGTTAACTCGTGAGGCATACTTATTGAGGAATTACACTAAAATAAATGGTAAATGGTTTGCGCGACGTGACAACAATTACGTAACATTGCGTAGAAAATTATGAATAAAAATGCTAACAATATTTAAGGTTAGATTTTGAAGATCAAAAATTAGTGACAATTAAAACTTATGCCTTCACCTTATCTCTTACGATAAATTTAATTGAGAGAATAGAAATTTAGTTGATAAGAGAAGTGAATCTATTATGAATGACATTGAACACGCGCTTTTGTTGGAAATCAAGTTCACTGACAATAATATTGAACGCTAGACTAAATCGTTGATTCGCAACAAATTATTTTAGTTGCGCTTCAATTAAGTTTTTAATGAGTTGCACATTACTTACTTCACTCTAATGAGCCTAATTTTTTTTGCGATCAAATTTTAACTACACATTGACTTTAATTTAATTAATTTCCATTAATTAAACTCATTTCTAGTTTTTTCAAAATTAATATTTAGAATGAGATTGAATTTAGAAAATTTGAACTATATTTTGATCTATAACTTAATTGACATCATTTTATATCAATTTCATTGAACTTCTTATAACTCTTACATTATTTCGTGAGTCACAAGTAATGAATTGCATTTTCAATAATTAACAGTTATTTTGTTTCTCTTTTTCAATAAGTTTATCAATCAGTGAAACAGTTAATCTCAAAAATTAATGTCACTTAAATTTAAATGAGATATTTAATAACAATTAATGATATACATTAAGTTTAATTTAACGAAACGAAATTGATTATCAAATACTTACTCTTTTGTTTCACTAAAAGTTCGAAGGAAAAAACGCTTTTAATAATAACTTTTATATGAAAACTTGACACTTGCATGAAGGGAGTGATTACTAAACTTTTTAAAATTGACAAACTCTAGCCTCAAATTATTTTTTATTGCATTTTGCATTTCATTTCTGTTCTATTTCTCAAACGTTAAGATTTATTTTTGGAATTTATATGAAAACGAGTTTATGAATATTTTTTCAAATGATTTAATTTTGAAAAAGTCTTGACTTTGTTCGACATTTATTGGGTTATCATATTTAGTATGACAAAACATAATCAGTATTAGTTAAGACTAATCATTAATTAACATCATTTCATAGCAATATAATTAGACAACTAGACTATCGACTCAATCCATTTCATTTCCAAAATTGAACTCAATTTTTTATTTATTTAAATAAATTTAAATTTTAATGAACTAAACATTTATATATTTGTTATCATTAGATCATTCATTTATAATTTACTAATTTTTAGCAAATTATTTTTTAGGAACAGTTTTCATATCTAAAGGAACTTAATTCAAGTCATCAAAATTCTAATGAAAACAGAGTTTATACAAACTTTTATTTTGTTTTCACAAACTATAATCAATAAACAAATGACATTCAAATTTTTTACACAATGAACAGAAGCATTGCAGAAATGAGTTTAAATTATTTGATTGATCTGTTTTTGCAAATTTTTAGAGTCTATTAATAAAAAAAAATCTTAATTAAATCAACGAATATGTTATAGAATTTGATCTGAATAACAAGATTAAGAGAGAATTCGGATAAAAAGATAATTTTAAAATTTACAAAATTTCAAAACTTTAGATTAATTTTAAACTAAAGTTCAAAGAAGTTGATTATTAATCGACTTATAAAATAGTTAAAAAAAAGTCATTTCCTTATAAAACATGCGGTTTATGTAAAGGTTATTGAAAATTTTGAAATACAAAGCAATTTGAAGACAGAGTTTGAAAGTTTAAAAATGAATAATTATTTCTATTATTCATTAAGACCTCAATACATAAAATTGAGAAAAGAATTCATTTATTTCTCTTTTTGCCGTCAGCCGAACGGCTATTCTTTAAAATCTTGATAACTGACGGCATTTCTCCCGATTTGTTTTTAGGACAATAGCGAATAGTGTGGGCATAATCGCCTCCACCGCTTCGGCATACGGGACAATCATATTTCCTGAGAACTGGACAAACAGTTCTTCCGTCGATGTCTTTAAGAATGTGAGAGCTATACATCTCTGGCGTCTCGTTATTATTCTTACAGAAGGCGCAAAACATTTGAGTCTTTTGACGGCGTCTCAGCTTTTGTTTTGACGCAATGTTTGACTCTTTCGAAGGCAGTGACGGAACACCTGATGACATAGCGTTAGCGTAAGTGAAGTTATTTTTGCCAAACATTTCATAACTATTAAAGTTATTGTTATCCAAACTATAGATGCAATCGATTTGAAAGTTCTTCTGTAGCGGAACTTCGATTCCATTCTTATTGAAATCAGACTTCGAATCAATTCTTTCGTTTTCAAGTGTTATCAACTCTTCGCTTGACATTAAATTGATGTTCAAAGAGTTGGACCGAATCAATGTCGAGCCCTTTATTGGAGAACCCAATGGACTGACAGTCGGAGAATTACCGACAAGACTCTCGCCGTCTGTTTTCACAAAAAAACAAAACAATAATTGTTTAAAAGGCGGCACAAAAGAGTTCGGCTTTTCTTAAAAGCTATAAAATAAGTGTCAAAACTATTAACGCAAAGAGAAAACCGCTTTCTCTCAAATGTTGAGAAACAAAGTTTTGATACAATTTTCATTTGATGACAGCTTTTCATTCATTCAGTAATTGATATTATATTCAAATTTGAACACATTTTTATTCAATTCATAAATATATGAAAGCATTGCTTCTCATTATTGTATTTGAAAACAAAAATTCATAAATAAATAGAAAAATAAATAAAAACAATTAAATAATTAAAATGTGCGGTCAAGATCTGAGTATATGATAACAGACCTGAACTATTGATCGATAAGCTATTGAACCCATTTCTCAGACTTTCAAAACTCAACTTAAACTCATTTGTCCATTGAGTTGAAGTAATGGGTCGACCATTTGTCGAAACGTAATTCAAATTGTTATTAAACATTTGAGACAATTGTTTGAA
>JAQIWZ010001701.1:0-10992 GCA_034697245.1 Malaconothrus monodactylus
TTCAATTTTTCTTTTGCTTTTTTATTATTAGTTTTTTAAAATTTATTTATCATTTTTTCTTTCATTTTTTTATTCAGCAAAAACAAATTCTTGTTAATTCAAAATTCTCGCTACAGTATAGAGATTCAGTTGTAAACTAATTTTTCTATATATATACATTTATATGGCTTTAGAATTATGCGTAAGACTTTCAAAGCTAACAAAGACTCTCACGAACCTTTGCAATAATGAGCTAATACAACAACATTTTTTATCATTGGATGGTTTGAGCTTTAATCAGATAAAATTCACAGAATCTAAAGTAATTGCATAGGGCAAAAAAAGTATACCATAATCTTAAGAATTATACGGAATTAAGTTAGATTTAGTTAAGAATTCTCGATAGTATCCATTAAAATACTTTTTTCACATCATTTTTTAGTATTAAATATCAGTTGAATACAGCCTCTGTTTTTTATGGTATTGCAAACAAAAATGTCAATTTATACCAAAATAATTTCTAGATGCCTGAAAATTTATCGATAAGACTATAACTAAATGAAAAGAATTAGGATTAGCCAAAAATCCTTTATAAAACAAAATAATATTCAAATAATTGGAGGAAATATTGAAATTTGTGAAAAATTTAATTCATACTTCTGAGTGACACGTTTTTGGGGCTTTTTTAATATTCAAGAGATTTTATATATTGCAGGTGACAGTCAGTACTAATGGATTTTTTTGTAAGAATAATCTCAGTCAACAAAAGTCACGTACAGCACAAATGACTTTTTCCAACATAACTATTAAAATTTATATGTAGTCTAAAATGATAGCAACCAACTAGTCATGAATTCTTTAAATAAATTTTATGACAAAAGAATTACATTTATATTGAGATTTTCGAAAATAATAGTTTTTACTTTACAAATCAACTTCTTTATTAAAATCTTCTGAATATATTGCAAAGAAGTTTTAATGAATGCAAAATCATTCTCAGTTTTTTTGCTGACATTTTTTGGTTGTATTCTAACCCAACTCAAAGCATAAAATATTTTCCTATTTTATTCTTTGAAATTTCTGAACTCAACAATAGCTATTTTGAAACACAGTATAATTTACAAATAGAAATATGCTTTTCATTAAGAAAAAGGAAACGTGAAGGGAATGTCTGTACTCTTTATTTGCATGATTATTAAACTTGATTTTTAACTTAGTTTTTAGAGTTATAGTGGAATAATAATTATTTTAAAAATCTAAATACGTTAGAATTAAAAAAAATTGAGGCACTTTTTGATTATTTTGCACTATATTTAAAAAAAATTGTAAAAAATGAGCGCGAGAAACAATGCAGACCCCCTTTTGCATCTAAGCTCTACGACAATTACATCGAAAATTCATATTCGATCGATTTGAAAACTATTTGCTTATCTTTATTTAATCAAAGAAAACAAATCGATGATATTTGCAATATTAAAAAATGTTTGGCAGCAAAACTCTGAGGATATCAAACTCTAAATCGAAGATTTGACAAAATTGAGTTGATATTGGCTCAAAAGATCATTTTGTTAAAGTTAGCGTAAAATTGAAATGCAAAAAAGTGTCAAAGAGAAAAGTAATACAAAAAAGGCAAATATTTATTTTGCTTAATGAAAATGAGTGTTATTTTTGTTGTTTGAAATATTAATGAGAATCTAAAAACTAATTTGAATTTAAATCATATCTCTCGTCAAAGCTTTGGGTGAAGATTAAAGAAAACTTGATATATAGATGTGCTGATAGTCTCACAAATAGCAAATGTAATGTACGACAAAATGTATATCTAATAAAATAGTAGGGAAGCAAACCTTCATAAAGTGTAATTGTTGACCTCATGCTATTTATTTAATGTTTTTCGGTTAAGTAGATTAGAGATAAAATGCCAACAGTTTTGCAATACTGAATCTTATTTAATGCAAACTTAATGTTATAGACTTTGGTGTCATTTTCTAAACTTAGAAATATTCTGAATAAGTAGTTTCAGAGCAAGTGTTTTTTCGGTAATTTATTAAGAAATTCCAACTAAATTTGTTCGTCATTCATACTCTACAGCTATTTATTATAAATAGTGATGAGAATTATACATAAAAACTTCAACCTCAAGCTTAAGCTTCGATATGCACAACGTTTTTTTCCCGAGTCATCGTTTTTCACATTTATTTGATTTTATAAAAAAGTGTTGGACTGCAAATAGACTTAAAGCTGAATAGACTTAAGACTGAATAGACTTTTTAGCATTGAATATAATTACACTAATGCACAGATAAAAAGATGACACTTTAATCCAATTGTTGCGAAAGAAATCCATTTATGTTATTGAAATGCTTAAAATCTTCAAACTTCTGAACCATTATTTTTCAGAAAACAATTTTCATTTACAAAATCTTCTCAAATTATATTACAAACAATTGTTTTATTTATTCATTTGATAAAAACAAATCCAAATTTTCAAATAATGATTTATTCCAAAGAAATAAATTTATGTTACTCTCGGTTTATGTGTTTAGTTTAAACCTATTTATGTCATTGATTTGCACTAAAATACCATTTTTTCAGGATTTATCACATTGAGTGAATTCATGCCATTTTTGTAAAACAGGACATAAAGTTTTTTTTGATAATTTTTTCGCCTGAAAAATATCGACCACTGAAAAAAAATATGAAATATGAAATTATTTGATAGTATGTTTTCTCAACAATTAGAATGTGTCAAAAAAGGTTAATCAATGAACTGATAATTAAATACATAATAAATGGTTTTGAGTACATATAAATGGCAATAAAAGCGCTTCACAAATAATTAAATTTACATAACATTGAAAATGTATTTTCACCAAATGATTGACACACTTTTTAAGCTATCGTCAGTAAAATATGATTAATATTCAAATAAATCATTCTGAAGAAAAAACATTTTGTTCATAAATTTATTAATAAAAAACATGTCATTTCAATAGGAATTGTCTCTATTAATAATGTTTTCATATTAGAAGTGATGCATTTAAAGCACAAAATATGAATAGTTTGATATGAAAACCGATACCACAACTAAAAACGTTTTTATAGTCAAGCATTATTTGAGCCTTATTTTAATTGTGATCGATTGTTAAACTGATGTCTTAAAAATTACCATTACTTTATGCTTTTAACATCCAATAGACTAAACATCAAAGTCTTCGTCATGACTTTCATGAGTAGGTATTTCGATATCTTGTTCGTCGGGAAATAATCCCAATTTCGCGCCACATCTTTTGACTTTAAGTAAAACTTGTTTGTGAACTAAAGCGTAAAGTTATTATTAAAAAAATAGCAAATAAAATAAATAAAAATTAGTGAAAATACCTAAATTAAAACACATGGCAATTAAAGCCAATCCTCCAATAATATAAGCGCTTGTAATAATGAGCTTCTTTTGTGAACCATCTCTACCACTTAATACAGAATCACCGGGCATTAAATCGCCGAAACCAATTGTGCTAAATGAGAAAACATTTCAAAAATAGGCCAAAGCAATGAAGCATTAAAGAAATTGAAAAATAAGAATAGGATCAAGAATAAGATGAAGAAGAAGTTGAAGTTTAAAAACACATATCATATACTTAGGGGGAGAAAATTTAATTTAGTGTAAGTTGAGAGTACTTTACGCTGCAATATATAAAATAGATTGATCTAATGTTAGTGAGTTTGAGTGATTGCGTGCACATAAACTTTGATAATGTTTTTGGTTTTTATTTTTTCATTCATTAAATTTTCATTAGATTTAGCTTTCATTTAAATTAGAAGATAATTAAGTTTATTATAATTAATAAAAGTAATAAAAATAGAATAAATTGTAATTAATAATAAAAATTGAATTGAATTTGTATCAAACCTGAGTGTGACAAAGCAGAAGTAGGAACCGTCTAATATACTCCAACCCTCCCATGCATAAAATAGTGAAGCGCCAAATAGAACATATAAGACAATGAGCAAAATACATAATATAACGCTAACATTTTGTTCTGGGACTGTTGTTTGTTGGCCTGGAATGGTGTTTGAGTTGATAATGTCTGATGTGTCTGTATTTGTACCTCTCAGTATTGAATGATGAGAGTGGGAGTGAGCTCTATTCAGTGTTCCTCCACTACAACTGTGATGATCTGCTATATCAGTGCAGATCTTAGTTTCTGCTTCAAGTCCACCGACACTGTATTGCTCTCTTTGAGCATTTGAATTGCAAGCGGAGTAACACTTTGTAGTCCTATACGGATCACTAGTAGAGTTACAATGAACTAAATGTCCACTCGGACTAACGTCGTTGAGTGCGATGTGATGCACATGATAGTGATCGTGCAAATGGTGATGAGCGTGAAGGTTGTGGTGATGACTTGTGGAGTCACCGTTTGAGCAATTACAACAATAACCGTATAAACACTTAAAAGCTTTCGCTAATATATTTCCCATATTTGTTAAAAACAATAACATTAATGGAATTCCAACAATGGCGTAAGCAATGGTGGCGAGTTTGCCTTCAGTGGTACGCGGCCTATTGCCATAACCTATAATAACAAATATAAATGATAAATAAAATAATTGATTAAAACAAAATAATGTGTTTAGCAATGAAATGGACAAATAATGGTTGCGGCCAAAGAG
The DNA here is from genome assembly GCA_034697245.1 of Malaconothrus monodactylus. Taxonomy (NCBI): domain Eukaryota; kingdom Metazoa; phylum Arthropoda; class Arachnida; order Sarcoptiformes; family Malaconothridae; genus Malaconothrus; species Malaconothrus monodactylus. The sequence goes on from JAQIWZ010001701.1 coordinate 4,654, forward strand.
TTTGTCATTACGATTGTGACACAAACGCAATGCCCTAAAAAGCAGTACTTCTATTGTGAAAGCTTAATGGAGAGCATAAATCAAGTCAGACATACATTTCTTAGTGTTTCATCACATCGTATGAGTGGTGATGTAGGGGTAAAGAAACAATTTCTATTCTAAGCTTACAAATGACAAGATAATTGAACAACTGATTCTTTTTGATTTTGATGTCATCATTAAACTAAATCGAACCAAACTTTCTTCCAATGATTTAGTTTCTCATTTTTAAACTCTTTAATATCTTTGTTCACACTTCACACTTCTTTGCATGAGTTGATTGCTTTTTGTACGTCTATTTGTTACAATTTGTAAGTTAGAAAAGTTTTGATATCTCTAAAGATTCATAAATTTACTTCAAGCCTAAAGTTTTCTAAAGTTTTTAAAACATTGAGTTTATACAGAACTGCATCAATAGAATGCAAGTCACAAAGCGATAGACTTAAAAGAAAGTGTTAGTCAAAGTAAGAAATAGAGTTCAACTCTTGCCCCAAAATAAGAATGATTTACTCAATCAGTGCGGTAACTCTGATAACACTGCTCTAAAAACACTGCTCTAAAGCTTGAATAACGTCAACGTTAACTTAAGACAACTTCCAAAGAAGTGAAAGTTACGGCTGGAATGAGACCGAACTGATAGCAAAAGCTGAGAAAAAGTGAGTCAAACTGATAAAAAAGAAAAGGTTATTCGCAAAGTTTTGCAGCGGGTGGTGAACCCAACACCAGAAAATTAAAGATAAGAAGAAGCATCAAACTGTATAAACTCACGCCAAGGTATTATCTAACGAGTGAGTCGAGCCATAACTTGCCATAACAGCCATAACTTGCATTACTTACTATTCAAAATGTATGCTTAATCAAAATGAAGAAAAATTATTGATGCAAAAAGTCGGTTAGATTAGGATTTGAACTGATAATAATATGAAAGCATTCATATAAATAATAATGATTAATAGAAAGATGAATTGAAAATTTTTTTCAAATGTATCATTCATTCAAATGATATAAAGAAATATAACATTTTCCGGTATTCATAAATATTTTGATTTACAGCATGTGATGTTCTCAGTGGGAACTATTGTGTTTTTATAAAATGAATACATTACTGCTCCCACTAAATAGATGAGAACTCGCCTTCTTATCCATCGGGAATTTCTAGAATAACTCACTAGAATATAATAAACATGGAATATGGTCTGCGGCATCATCTCTACCATGTTTTCTGCTCATTATCCTTTTCTCCCTTGCTCCTCTCTCTCGTTCTCTCTGATTCTCTCTCGTTCTCTCTCGTTCTCTCATTACTGGAATCCTATTGTTAGCTCTAATGCATCGAACTTAAGAATTATAATAGTGTTGTGCGATTATATTGCATGACTAACTCGCTCCCAGTTATAACTATTGGCATAACTTCTATAATCATATGAATGGATACGAGAAATAAAATCTCATTCGAATAAAAGAACATAAATTATTTTTATTACGTTTATTTTTTATTATCATTACTTATTTAGTAAAAAAATATTTCTCGTAATTGTCGCGAGAATTCAGGTCATGATAAGCCGACATCAACGAATTGATATATTTTAATTGCATGTCTAATAAAATTAAAAATTAATTTCCTTTGTTTTACAATCTCTGTTTAGTCAAAAACTTTAGAAAAACTGTAAGATTTGTGTCGTATTATTTAGAGAATATAGTTTAAGAGCATTTAAAACAGCTCAAAAAAAGTGAATTTTAAAAGTTTTATTCAATTTTCTTAAGAAAAAGAAAGAAAGTAAAGAAATTAATAAAGCTCTTAAGGCTTCTATGACTTCTATGTTATAATTTGATTGTTAAGAATAAGAATGCACTTAATTTAGAAGTTGAGCTAAAAGCAAAGTTATGAATTATATATAATTTCTAAATGAAAATAGTTTCTAAAAATAAAATGAAAAATACAAAAGTAATTGATTATTACTATTATTACTGGAAAACAAAAACATTAGTAATTTCTTCTCCGAAAGACATAACAAATTGCAATAATAAACTGATCTCAACAACAGTAGTCTAAATAAGTATTATTATGATTAATAGAATCTGTTATTCCGTTTCATTCTTACGTGAATGATAAATGAAAGGGTTTTATTAAAATTTCTTTTGCGCTTCGGTCTCATTCAAAGGAACAATAATCTAACTTAACAATAGTTTTCGGAACAATTAATCTCATTAACCAAAAGGTAACTTTTCTCAATATCAGATCATTTGAATTCTAGTTTTATATCAAAACTTATTAACTATTCACCCGAATCAATGGCTTCATATGCATTTATTCCTGAAATAGATGAGCAAATATAAAATTTGAATTATTTATACATTTTTTTTTCAAGTGAAAGAACCAATAAATCGAGTTTTATAAGTATTACACGAGAAAAATCTTTCACTCATGTATTTGCTTGCAATAAGAATTCAATACATAAATATATAAATCTTTTTGCAAAAAATACTTCAAATTTGCATTTTTTTTATATTTGTGTTTTTCCATAAACCTCAAAATTGTGTTTAGACGAAGAAAAAAAAACTTAGTCGAGTATTAATATAATATTTCATTTAACTATTGAATTAATAAATTTATTAAAGTTTTTGTCTAATTAGTGGATATTTTCATTAAAATGATGAATTTAGACATAATTTTAAATAATTGATTTGGTTGACAGATCTACAGATGTTCTTAAAATTTGATTGAATAATGCATAAACGCTACGACAAACTTCCCAATAGATTTGTTGTTATAATACAAGTTTTCATTTTTGTGATCAAATTTCAGAATCAGTTTTGAAACATAAATTTTGATTTTGTTTTCAGACTAGTTTATATAAAAGGATAAGAAACAGTAAAAATCATTGAGAATGTTCACTATCTCAAATAAGTGTTTTGGAAAACAACTTCAGTATAAATTTACAATTTTCACTGCATAGCAATCAAATCGTTTTGATACTAAAGCAAAAATCGATACAAGAGTCTTGTGGGATAGCAAGCATTACAACCTCGAAAATTAGAAATAAGATAAGTCGACCCATTTTACATTCGATAAGTATTATTGTCATCGTTTGAAATTTGTTCTTAAACTAACCATAAATATCTTTATATTTTCTTCATAACTACGATACGCATCAGATAATACTGATGTGCTTCTAATTGGGAAACCTTTTTTTGACGCCCTTCAAAAATAAAACAAAAAAACTTTCGTTTAACGATACTTTGATTCTAAGGTTAAGATCATTTATTTTACTTAAAACTTAATCTTCCAGAAATTGTGAATTTTAAAATTTGACTCTTATTTATGATTTTAAATGTTATGATCTTAGTTATAGTTGAATGAACTAAAATATTTAAGACTTATTAAACGATTCAATGAAAGACAATTAGTAATGGTTTATCAAACATCAGACTTCTCCTTACATAAGGTGTTTTGCAAAGAAGTATCTTTAAAATTAAATCACTTTTTTGCTATTTTTGCTACAATTTCTACCAAATTTGAAAATATGATTTTTTGTTTCTCAAGATTTAAATCTCCGTAAATATATAAACAACTAAATCCTCACCAATAAGGAAATTGTTTTTAATAATAAAGTTGCGAACAAAATAAGTGATATTTTTGGACAATTTCTCTTTATTTGCTATATTTGTAAAGTTTGTTCGTCACGAGTCATTTATTACACGATCACTCAATGATCGCTATTTTCAAATGTCGATTCTTTTGAGAAACAAGGAATCAGTTTAACTCAAAACCGTGAAATCTTAAATTCACTCAACATTGAATTTTGATATTTTATTATTTCAATGAATTGTTAAACATTAAACATTTAAGGCGCAGAAAATATTAAGTTTTCTTTTTCTATTTAGAAAATTTACTATTCCTTAATTGATTATACCCTTTAGACACAAAGTTTCTCATCTATAGAATTATAAGTTATAGTAAAATAAGATTATTTAATGAAATTTATCCAAAACAAGATTAGTTCTATATGAATGGTCTAACATTTAATATCTCACAGAAAAGAGTAAATTTTTAATCAAATTATTACGATTTTTGAAGAATGCATTAATTTTAAAAATTAAACTCTAGTTATTTAAATAATTAATTCGCACCATTTAGAAAATGGTTTATTTGCGAACTAACTCTCAATGAATCTGAAGACTAGCTATATTTCAGGATAAAACATGTTTGAGCTCTAATCAGATGAAAACTATGAAAGAAAATTCATAATATTAATGTTGCTTCAGCAATAATTTATAGTATACAATAAAACTGTCAATTGTTGATTTAAATTATTAACTGCTGACCTACAATTGTATTTCATGGCCCAAAATAGTCTCAAAAAAGAAGTTATTTTATCAATTATTTAAGGCTTTGTCTACAATTGAATAATATTATAGTTACACTTGTTTTTAATGCAACATTAGGGCAGCAAATGGAAAATCAATAAATAATGTAAACCGATTCCATTTGAGTATTTATTCCGCGGAATAAAATATTCAAACGAAATGCCAAACATGATATCTTTAATGATTTTGATCATAGAATCCATGTTCTGAAGTGAATTGTGTTACCGAACAATAGTTCTGATGATTGTCAGATCCACTTATATTTGGCATATGTTTCAAATATTTGCTCAATTTAGAGATCAGAGAACATAAAACTCTTGAAAACATAAAACTTTCAGGTTTAATTTCATGTTAAGAAACGATTTACTTCTCAACGCTTTGTTAAGACGCAAGGAAGATAAGTAATTAACATATCTCAGGACTAATTCTATATTAGATAAACTTAGTTTATTGTAATGTATCGTTTATTGCGACGAACACAGCATGTTTTGTCGCAAATAATTAATTTTACTATTTTTATTTAGCTCACAGTTAACTTTTTTACTCAGACGACTAATTCTTTGAGTTGTAATTTTGATTACTTTAATCCTTACTGCAATCACAGCAATGAAACATCCAATTAGTTCTTACGAGTTATCTTCAAAATAGTGCCTAAATTTATTGGATACTAAATTATACAAAATGATGCTTTTTATGCTCTCTTTCACTACAAATCTCAGCTTTTCGTTACTATTATCGCAAATCTTTTTTTGCTGATCATAAGTTTTTATGTCAACTTCAATGCTCTACTTTATTATGAGCTTATATTATAAATATTCATAATTATAAAATAATTGAAAATATTGATCAAACGTTTTGTTTTTTCAAACGCTTAAACTAAAACTCATTAAAAATTTGAAGCAAACAAACCAGTCATTTATTATCTAATATTCTAGAAACACAAATATTTACAAATTCTTAAGAATCCCAAAGCGTTTTGAGTAAATTCTCTTCTAATAAAAGCTCATTCAACAAATATTTATCACTATTTAAATGAAAGATACTCTCAATTGATAAATACAATAGTTATAGTGAAAACTAAAGAGACAGCCAAACAATGTGTGCTTTTATTTTGTATTGTTATAGTTATACTCTTAGGTTAAGGCACTTATTTTAAAAACAAGATTCAATACAGTATAATCTTTATATATAAGCACCAGAATTGTATTGTATAAGAGCTACAAAATCAATGGTAGATCTCGACCATAAAAATCCTAAAGCTTTACATGCAGTGGAAGAGAGAGAGAGAATGAGAGTGAATGTGAGAGAGACTCGAAAGTGATGGGTAGGTTTGTGTTTGTTCACTAGCATAATAGCAGTGCTAGTTGTGTACACGATGTGCTACAAAATGAATGCATTCTCGATACCGCAACATAAACATAATAAAAAGCGATCTGAGCCTAAGTGGAACAAATCATTTGAGAAGGAAATGAAAAAATGTTAAATGTTTGGACTAGTATTCGATATTTTGTGCATATTTTGATATAAATAATTTATTTATTCATTTCATGTATTTATTCGCAAAGGCAAACAGAGAATGTTGAGTACGTGAGACAAATTTAGTGACAATAAGTCAGAATCTCAATGAGATTGACTGAGTTATAAAATGCAACTCTAGTTTTGCATTTTTGGCCCCTTAAGCAATTGCGATGTTATGTTATTTTGAGAGAGAGAATGATTTGTCGTTAAAATTGAGGCAAACACACAATTTGATCTCATTATTCCGCTTTTGAGATTGGAATATATTCTGTTTTTGCAAAGATAACTAGCAATAGAAGAACAACAAAATGAAGAATGCATTATGTAAATCGTGTGTAATAAGGCTATGGCACGCCTCAAGTCCTGAATGGTCTTCAAATCAAAGATAATATATGTTATACCAGTACAAACTCTAAG
>JAQIWZ010001702.1:0-10988 GCA_034697245.1 Malaconothrus monodactylus
TTTTTTGTGGAGCCCTTAAATTATTACTGAAAAGCGAATGTCGATTTATTTTCCAGACAAATGTTCGTTAAAATTTTTATTTCATTAAAACTGGTCAACAAAAGTTGAGGCAAACAATAAGTAAAACCTAATAGTGGAAAAATAAAGCCTGAAGTGGAGCGCGGAAGTTAGAAAATACTGCAATAATTGATTAATTAAGTAAACATCTGATTAGATCCTGAATGCATTGTATTCCTGCAGCCATTGTAAAAGCTAATGAGCTTAACGGGAATAAAACTTATGTTTCCGCACAAACACTACTTTGTAATGCTTGCAGAAAAAAATGTTCTGTAATCTAAAATGTGAACGAAGAACTTAATCTTTATAATTTTTGTTTTGAAGCCCAAACCGAAACATTAAAGTACTGTAAAGCCTAGATTACAAATTAAAGCAGGACTTATAGCACACCATATATTTAAAAAGTTTTTTTTCACAGGAAAATGAAGCGAACATTAACTCATTTGGATTCGAAAAAAGATGGGTTTACTAGTCGTTACTCGAATGTCATTATGAATTCTAGAATAGTATACTATCTGTTGAGATAAAGAAATCTCGTTTTCTCGCATTATTTGAGGTATTTATTCGATAATTCATTCAACACGCTTTGTATTCCAACATTTTTCTCAGTTCAATACTGATGACTGATAACAACTTATAAATAATATGTATTGAATGAAATGCTATTGTTTAGATTGGGTAAATGAGACGAACATGAGAGCCATATAATAAAAAAATCAAAGCTGACTAATGAGCGTTTGGATGAGAAACGTGGGAAAACAATGTTAAGGGATATTGTAAATCAAGGCCAGTAAGTCATTCATTCTCTTATGAAGTCATTTTCATAAGCATTTATAACTTTCCTTTATTATTACAGTAATATTGACAAAAATTAGCCCTTAAAGCAATGAATAGCCAATGAATTGAAGACTTTCAAAGCCTGAGGTGACTCTTCTTATCTGATGTCTGTTTAAAACGCTACCGGTTTCAGTCTTTTTCTTATAGAACCAAAAATACTTGGAGGTATGGGTGCAGTCAAGAAATTATTGGTCTATCAGCTGCGCGACAAACAAGATTATTATAAAGGTTTGAATAAGAAAAAAGTCATTTTGCACAACAAGAGAGAGGTCTTTGTAAAGGTCATCATTTAAAGCAAAGATTCACAAATACAATCAATCATCTCCTTAAGAATGAAAGAAAAAATAGAAATTCAGCATTAAGTATGGGCAGAAAACAGCGGTTAGCTCTTAATCTTTAATACATTATATGCAAATTTAAGCTAAAATACTTTAGTGAGTCTATGGTATGCCACAGACTCGGTGGTCATAAACATTACTGTTATTAGGGAGTAATACAGAGATGTTTTGCGAATAGAGGATATACTTGTTTTTGTGTTATGTTATGTATATTTTCAGCTTTTTGAGTAACACATGAACTTTTTGTTGAATCAGTTTATAACGCATATAAATTAAAATGAACTAAACGAGAAAAATGTATCAAAAAAAGTTAGAATAAACTTACTGTATGTTTTCATAACTTATGCACGAATTGGTGAACATAAAGCCAACTAAAATATAGTTGAATGCATTGGAGGAATATATTTATACACATATATTTACTGTCACTAATTAACACAAGTGAGACTTGAGATGTGATACATTACATGAACAGATCCTTTACTTGTAGTTCAGAAGTAAACTCTTTTGCACTGCATTTCGAAAGAAGAATAACAATAATAAGTATAATAATAGAAATTTGTTATATTTTTAATATAAACACAATCGAATGAAAATTAATGACGAGATGAACGACAAAAACATATGAATTCAATACTTTCACACAAGTAGTTATCAATGAATTGTTTTAAGTTCAGATCGATTGAGGTATTAGCCCACGAATAGTAACTAACGTAACAGACTTTCGTCTGAAGTAGACTCAAGTAGACTAAAGAGAGAATCGCTCATCTGATGCTTTCAGCTATATCTTAAAGGTGGGCAACACCCTTACAAAGAGTGAATTTGCACTTCAGGGATAAGATTCCAAAATACGATTTTTGCGAAGTCAGAGCTGTAGCTTAACTGAGAGCCAGCAGGCATTCCCACTCACAAGTAAGACTGCTTTTTGGTTCTCTCGAACTCGAGCGCTAACATCAGCAATAATGCAAACATCACATTCACTGTGAGCACAACTTTGGGGTTTATTGCATGACATGAGGATATCTGTGCGGTGCTCATAACGCCAACAAGAGGAAAGTGTGCAAAACACAAGAATGTTATGCCTGTTCATCAGTGAAGAACACTTTTTGGCAGATGTTGAGACATTACTTACATATTTCTAAAGCATTACTGGCTTACAAAATAAAATCTATCATTAATTGTGAGATTAAGTATTTTTAAATATTGTTGGTCTATGAATTCCATCATAAATTGATGCAACAAAAATATTTCTATTATATAAATACTATGAGTTATTTTTATTATGACAACAATTTTTTACAATTTATAGTTTAAGTAAAAGTTAGTAACAAATATGCGAAAATGGAAGCTCTTCTTTAGTGTAACCACAAGCAGTTTAATAGTAAAGTATATTTTAGTTGAATAAGAAGAATAAGCATAACTTTTTATGCACATAGTTTTGTGAGAGACACTTTCACAAACACACAACACACACACACACTTAATAAAAAAGCTATCGCATGCATCTGACAGTTTTTTTCTTATTTTCAAAATACACACAACTATTAGCGAATTGTCACTAACTGTTAACTCTAAACTATTCCGCCTCCAAAAAAATTTCACTATATAATCACTTTCTCTTGGAATTTACAACACAATCAATAGCATGCATGAGATAGTGTTATAAACATTTTATTAGCGACAACTAAAAAGCACCTGCTTTTAAGAAAACACTATCAAAAATGAGTTAATGAAATATTATGATAATAAATACTCAATTCTTTGAAAAATAAAAAATATGTATACCATTGACACAAAAAAAAGAAAGAAAACAAATTTTCGAAAACAAAATTAAACTCATTTAATGCTGGAATAGAGTAACAAAATTTTTATTGTCTATTATTTAGTCGGAGAGTGAGAGCAGAACTTTAATATATGGTGTTCTCTTTCCCCGTGTCGGCAATATTTCTTAATTCACTACTCGGAAAGTGCAATAAAGAAATCTACTTCTATTTGGGAGTAATGGCAAAAGAGTGGTTTTTATACCATATGTGTTAGTTTTGTCTATCATATACCTAAAAGGATTCTCAAATGCTTTGGGGGGAAATTGCTATCATTTCAACATCAAAACAGATACACATTGTTTTAGAGCAAGAGAAAGATCTCGACTTAAACTTATGATATGAGCCAAATATTAGCGACAGTTTTACTATTTGAGTAATATTACGGACGATGTAATGGAAAAAAGAGTGTATTTCATGATTTAGTTTAATAGCAGTGCACAATTGAAAGTAGAGACCCATACAGTTCAATGAAAGACAATTGAATTGGACTGTTTGAGTGCTAGTTCCAGATTATTCCGATGACTGAATCAGTGAAGCGGTAAGCCTTGGCTGATGGGAATCTAGTCATGTGACGACATTATTCAATTGATTGATCAAAGGAGAAACACATTAAGAATTGTTCCTGTCTTTGGTTCTATTATCAGATGCCTCACGCGAACCATACGAACAAATAATGTTATCCCATAAGAGTTAGACTAAGTTTGAGTTAGAAAAGTGCTGACAATGTCTTCTTATATACAGTTGAACGCCATTCATATACATAAGCGCCAAACTGTGATTAACTAATGACACAAAAATCCAGCTTAGAGTCCATCTGAAACCTTAGTGTAAGCACTATTAGACTCTGTCAACGGTATTCTCAGCCAGAAAACTAAAAACATCAATAAAGCCATTAGTGAAACGGAGAGTAAGACATGGCACAGCATTCATGATTCCACCTTCAACTCGGATCAAACTTTGTGTCTTTTTCTTCAATTTTGTCATAGTTTCACTTCCACTCCCAGTTATTTCCTAAGAAAATGTCATTTACTTAACTTTTTCCCTTCCATTTAGCATTAAGTGTAGACTTTTCCTTAACTCATATTATGATTTTAATTTACGACAATGACTTCCCATTCAATTAGTAGCGCAATCATCAAAAAGATTCTCTTTCGGACATGAGATACAAAAATCAATGTAACGCAAAAAATAAGAAGCAAAGCATTATATGTGAAGGCATGTGAAATAATATCATAAGATAGAGTACATGCAAAAAAATAAATGCACAGACAGTAAATGACGAGAAAGAGTAAAGAGAGCTCAACGCAAGAGATTACATGATGGGAGGGATCTGTCTCTCTATATGTATTGTACTTAAATCTAGAAATCGATATTAAGGATGAAAAGAAGACAAAATCGGGTGAATGCACCTGCAATTCCATACCATAACAGTGCACTGCATTCAACATAGCATAGCATACCTTAAGTTCAAATCGTAATTACAAGTATAAAAGAATGTTATACTTAATACAGAATAGTATGGTATCCAAAAAAGCAATAGTTTGGTAACCGAAGAGCAGAGAATCATGAGAGTCATGAGGGAAATACAAACAGATCAGATTAAAAAGAATTGATTACTCTGATTGAAACATCTTGAATTGACTGTTTGCTCGATTCCAAATGCTATAACAGAATAAGCACTATAAGGACTATAAGGAGTGGTCTATCGCTACACTTCCATTGAGACAATAGACTCTCAATTTATAGATGATTGCGAGACAATACTCTCACGAATACAACTGTCAGTTATTAATACAGTGTCTTTCTGTTAGAGAACTTTTGTGTATATAATCATTGAACAAATATCATCAGTGAATATCAATACTATCTATGGGTTTGCTTTTAAGGAGTGTATAGTATTCCAGGAGTGACCAAAACATAAGCAGAGAAGAGCTCTGCGTTTTAGTTGACTTAAGTTTACGTTTGAATGCACTTTTATGACCAAAAGTAAACTTTTTATAACAATCATCTACTCTGTGTAAACTATCGGCCGAAATATCGGAGAAATAGGACACAAAAAAGTACGATTCAAGTGAGGATCACATTGGCTTTGAGTTTGTTTTTTCACCTGCTCCTCTCTTTTCAAATAGTAATACTCATCATGACTACTAAGTCAACCAATTTTCTAAATATCAAACTAACTATATTTGAAAAGATCGCTCGTTTCTACAAAACCAAATACTAGAAAAAGAAATTTAAAAACGAAAAATCATTTGCTTTCTTTGTAAAAGAGAGTATAACCACAAACAAATAGATTCTATGCAAATGGATTGCTGGCAAACACAGAGTGAGCAAAAATCAACGAATTCACAAGAATAGAAAATATTTTCACCAATTCTTGAATGAACGAATGCGGAACTTTACTCAACACAAAGAAAACCTAATAAGAAAGTGCCCGAGGCCACAAATACAAATAACAAGAGTTTAAGACTCAGCGTTTACTGTTCGCTGAAAAAACTTAATGATGGGCTTAGAGCTCATACCAGTTTAAAGCTCAATAAGATATACGAGTATTAATAGTGTTTATCGGAATAATTTCAAATTTTATTCATTTTAATTTTGTTTTCCCTATTAATGATTATAGCATTACTGCACGAATCAAATTGAGGTTTTTTTTGCGAAACTTTGATTTTCTTCAAAACAAATTTCAAAAAAAAACTTTTGAATTACAGAATCGAAATAACTTGTACTTCAATTTTAGCTTAAGATATAATAAAAGATAATCTGTCAAAAAAATTGGTTGCTTTAATCTATTCATAACTTAAATGAATATTATTTTTAGCAAAAAATTGCTAAATAAGAGCCCTAACAATCGACTGTTGATTAGATTACGATTAAATAATTGCAAAGTTTTAAAAGATATCTGAACGAAAAATTAAAGGCGTTTTCTGTCTAAAAAAAACTTAGCATTATTTGAAAAGTAATTTTGATGCATTAAAATCAAAAAATATTTGAGTGCATAAATTTAGATCTAAAAAGAATGGTGTCACAAATAAAGTAAATTTTTTACTGTAAGGCTTTTTTGCATGAAATCCAATTCAAACTTAAGCATGAAATATGATAAAGAAGAAAGAAATTTTAAAAAGTAAAAGGTCACGAAACGCCTTGAGATAGTGTTTTCACAATAAAAAATGCTTTAAGAGATATTTGGCTGAGTTTTGCATAAAAATATTCAACACCATTACATTGACTCATTTGCGTGCTATTCAGTGTTAAACTTCATAATATCTGATACCAATTAAAATTAAATTCATCAAATAATGAAAAACTTATAATTAAATGCATGAATTCAATTAAAAAAAAAAGTTAAGATCATTTCGAAACAACACTTTCTTATCTCATTGGATAGAATTTCAAAGTGATATTTATTCATGAATTGAATGCCATTTCAATATTCAATTAAAATATACAAAGGAAATATTGCAAAACATATGATTCAAATTAAAATAATTTAAGAGTTCGATCGTATCAAGAGATATCTAAAACTCATTAAAAATTGAATAACAGGGAAATTAAAATTAAAATTTAGTGAAAATTAATTTGAATGACAAAAAGATAAGGTTGGGAAATGAAACAAGATTTTTGATATTTAATACGGAATTGACCTGAGCTGCAAATCTAATGCATTTTTATTGATTTTGTCAGATATAAGATTCAAGTTTAGACCATTGATGTCAGGGTTTGAGTTGTTATTGTAAAAAAGTATTAAAGTTGTCACACGCAGAGGAAATTGGAAAATTCAGCAAAAAAATGCTCAACTCAAGTAGTTTTAGGCTGTCGTCGAAATGAAATCATATTCGATGACAATAGTGCACATTCAAAATCAAAAAAAAGTGACATAATATGTATAACAGCAACTGTTACGCAATCACTAACATTAATAATAAGTTTAGTCGCAAAACAGTGGAAACGAAATTGAATTCGTCTAAAATTATATATTTGTGATTCATTCACAGAAAAAAATAAGTATTATTATAACGAGAAAGATATGAAATGCCCAAAAATGGTAAAATAAACTCAGTCTGAATAAAATAACAAAAAATAACATCTCATTTGAGAAGCAGCGGTCCCTCCCTTGCGAACCATCCGATTTGGAAAAATACTTCACATTGCTTTATATGATGAGTGAAATAGAAAGCCGCTGACAAAACGGTTCTCTCAATTTTATTGATGGATTTCTAGTCAGTCGCAAAGGATCATATCGTATATAAAAGTCTCTCTCACTATCTCTCTCTCACTCATCGCTGGCCTCTCTTTAAAAAAAAGAGAGAGAAAAAGACTGAACAATAGATGGATCGATATAACAGACCTGTTGTCAAATGGCTAAAATGTGAATCGATGCGGACAGTTGTGAACGAACGCAAGAATAAAGAAACAAAAACAAAATGTTACGACTAAGACGTGATACAATCCAAAAAGTCTATCTATCAATTGAAAACCCTTTTATTTATTTATGGGCACAATTCCAGAAATAAAATGTGTTAATAGTATAGCATATGAGGAAGAGTTATGTGTTATATATTATATGTGGTCTTCTCTTCTCTTAAGTTGTAAACTGATTGTAAAAAAGTTAAACATAAGAAAATGTCTTCAATTGATCTTTTACTCACTATGTCTGAAATGTGCCAATGGATGTCATCTACAATTGATTGATAATAAAAGCTTTTTCTCCCCCGAAAAAACACATATAATCTAAAATTGTTTTTGGTTTGTATTTCATGAGATGCAACCAAATCATGTCATTTACTAGAACTATAACATTAAAATGTATTAATGCAGAGATGGGAAGAAAAAGTCCACTCAAGTGAATTTACTCGCTTTGAGATCATTTTGCAGACAATATATTCAAATCAATGCATATCTTATAAATCGCAGGCAATTCTCTGTACAATACTATATGTAGTGTAAATACTTTGCACATCAAGTCTGAAGTCTAGAAAATGCCAAAATTAAATGTTTGAATCGATATAATATATGCATATATTAGAGTAGATTTATATTAATATTAATACTATGGGCGGTACAAACAGATCTGTGAGAGAAAAGATTTAGAGCGTCATAAATGTTGTATAAGTAATAAGTTTGAAGAAATTGAATCGCATCGAAATTGAACACAGCGTGCATTGAGAGAAGGTATTTAATCACTTCTCTCATTCGTGTTATTCCTATTATTACTGGTATGCTGTTAGCAGACATATATGAAGAAAACACAATTTATTAATATATGCATGAAATTGTGAGAGAAGAATATATCAAACTCTTCACTACCACTAGTATTAACAAAGTTTAGACAACATTTTTCAAAAAAAGTAATGTAAAACTTGTGGAGATTAAAATCTCAAAAATCAAAAGAGTTAAAGGTTAAGGAAAAGAATATAAATTTAAGATCAAATTTTAATGCTTTAACACTAAATGCTCAACACTTAAAGTTTGTTGAAAAAGAAAATAAAACTATTAATGATATTATGCAAAACTGAATTTAGAAACACTTCTATAAACTTGACTTTCTTTGTAAGACTTATGTTTGTTGTTTTTGTTTATGTAATAAAAGTAAGAAAAGTGAGATTTCATTTATAGCTGATTAATGTTTAAACTATTGAAACTCGACTTAAAGAGCAGCAAAAACACTATAAAATGTGAGCCATGAGTTTAGCTTTACTGCAATTTCAAATATTATCACAAAAAACTAGAAGAAAATGAATGTTGAGTACATTATTTTTTCATACATATTATTAATTAATGAATTTGATGCGCTTATTGTACCAAAAAAAGTATAAAACTGTTAATTTATGTAATGAAAAATTATCCAAAAAAGTAACTGAGCGTTAACACCACAATAGGATAACTAAAACAATATTAATTATCAGACAAAAAACGTTTGAGAAATAAAAATCCACTTAAAGTAAGTTTAGGTCAACTGTTTATTTGAGAAAAAAAATATCATCTCATTGTAAGCAATATATAAATGACTCGATATATAATATTCAAGTCATGCCAAACACATTACGACTAATGATAAGAAACATCGCAAACACTCTTCAGCGATCTCTCGTCCGCGAGAGTCATAAGTTATACAAAATAATAGAAGAATGAAATATTATTTCAACACTAAACCTAATCTTAATTCAAATTTTGATTGCATTTTTTCAATTTGAGACTTCATTTTCAATAATATTTAACATAATTTTCAAAACAAATTGATTTCATTTTTGCTCAAATACGACATGAACTCAACTCTAATCTAATGGTAATGACATTTCTCAAGACAACAATACATTTAGTATTACTTATATCTTATGAAATGAGGTTAAAGTCAATTCATTTGGAGTTTTGGGATTACTTTTGAGTTAACTTTATTTCATTTCACATCAAATGAATTAATGGTTTTGAATATAAGAGACTTTAAAGCAATTAATTTTTAATGTTATCAAACTTTTGACTCAATTTAATATTAAGTTTTGATTAAATAACAATTATTTAATCATTTTTGAAATTGTCTTTCATCTGAAGATTAACTTAAATTTAAAAATAATTAATGAGAAAAATATTAAATTATTTTTAAAGGCATTTAATAAACGTCAAAATGAAAGATATCTTTGAGTCAAATATTTTTTGATTAAAAGTTCAGATATTTTTTATTTAATTAAACGCTTTTTTAAATATAAATTCTTTGATAACATAACTCTTCAATCATTTTGAAGGCGATAATAAATCTTAAATTTTATTAATAATTTTAGAAATATTTTTAATAAGAAAATAAACAATAAGTCAAATATTCATTCATTTAATTAAGGCTTTAATGATTTTGAGATTTGATTCAAAAACAAAACACAAAAATTTCAAAAATAAAATCAAATATTATTCCAAATATTGACTAAAATTTAAATTAATTGAAAATATGTTAATTTTGTTTACCTTTGATTTGAGCCAAAACTGAATTTCATTTGAATCAAGTGTTGAAAAACAATTAAAATATAAATAAAGTGATGAGAAATCGCTTCTCAAGCGTTTGATAGAGTTTTAGGTTTTATTATTATTAGTACGAAAAAGACCGCAAACACTGAATTGCATTCAACTGATAGATAAATATGGCGTTCATGTCATCCAATGAGAAAACGTCACTCAATCGGTTCAATGTCTCCAATTGTAATCAATTGTAAGACTTAGTGCTGTCCTCTATTTGAAGGTTTAGTCACAAATTTTAATTTCAATTCAAGTTTCTTATCTCTATTCCATTGTAATGATTGACAGGTTTTACGACTCGAAAGTAGGTCTAAACAAGTTTCTGGTTCTCTTCGAAAACATGAGAACATATCATATAATGTTAAGCCATAGCCAAAGATAAAAGCCATGCAAATGATATGTATCCAAATCTCATAAAACCAGGAATTGAAAAGTAGTTCAATTGAGAGTTTTAAATATTTTAGACAAACTTATCGTAAACTCTATTTTATGACACATCGCATAATGAGATTTTTTATGAAATATTGGATAAAATTGAGTTTATTTCCTGAAAATTTATCCCATTATTGTTGAGATTTCGTGAGATTATAATATTGTGCGATTTCTAGATATTTAGAATTTCCTAATTTTGAACCTTTTCAAACTTTTTGAATTTAGAACTATTTCTTACATTCGGTTAACTATTACTCTATTGTCCTTTAATAACTTTGAAAATTTTCAACAATCATTCGAGTTTAATAAAGTTTAAACTTAGAATTTTAACGAATAAACAATATTCTAAAAAAACAGATGCACTCATTTTTACGGGCAAACAATACCTTCTTCAACAATACTATCGGTAGAAATTTAAAAAGGCTTCAAATCATACAAAAGTTTAAAATATGGTTCATATGATTCTTTGTATGAAAGCAATAGTTATTTAATAATTGTT
>JAQIWZ010001703.1:0-10988 GCA_034697245.1 Malaconothrus monodactylus
TATGTCTAATGACTTAATATTAGATCTAATTGTATGAGATCTGCAAATCTCGAAATACAATCGTATGTCTCAATACTGGTGGTGGGAAGACATTCATCGCTGTTATGCTCATTAAACACCTTTCGCCACAATTACATCACATTTCAGAAGACGACCAAAACTATGGCTTCTTAGGAAAGCGAACCTTCTTTTTGGTGCCTTTAGTGCCGTTAGTCTCACAACAGGCGAATGTGATCAGAGCTCATACTGATCTCAGAGTTGGACAATTTCATGGACAAGCTTATGACGACTGGACTCGAGAAATGTGGACTCAAGAGTTCATTAAATACGATGTTTTGGTAATGATTGACGAAATATTTCGCAAAATATTGAATCAGGGATTCATTGGTCTGTCAAAAATCAATCTCTTAGTAATAGATGAGGCGCACAGAGCTGTCAAAAATCATCCCTACAGAGAAATAATGCGCTCTTTCGATCAATGCCCGGTTGAAAAACAGCCCAGAATTCTGGGACTGTCGGCCAGTCTTATTATGAAGAATGCGTCGCCTACTGTTCTCGAAAAACTGATTCGCAAATTAGAGGAAACGATGAGAAGCACTTGCGAGACAGCGACTGATTTGAGAACTATTAACAAATATGCCTCAAAACCAAAAGAATCTTTGATTCCATTCTCGCCATTTGATATGCAAATCAGTCCTAACATCAAAATTGTTAAACACTTCGCCGATTCGTGTATTGAATTTCTGAATGACATTAATTATGAAGGACTCGGACTTCAAAAAAGTACAGTTAATTTAAAAACATTATGCAGATCAATACAAGACACGCTTTACGTTTTGGGAACAATGGGTGTTTGGTGTGCGACACAGATCGCAAATCTATATATTAGAGAACTGAGCGATACGGTCGAGATGTTGAGGTCCAGTAAATCGTATTACACCGCATTCTTATCTGCAGTCTTGACCACTTTGAATGTTATTAAAGTCCATTTAAATGATGTTTTAGAGGGTTTGAGTGATTTCGAAAAATTAGTCAAATATACGTCACCCAAACTCATTAAGTTATCTGAATTATTAAAGAAAAACAATAACGAACTTTCAACTAATTTATGTGGAATTGTTTTCGCTGAAAGACGATCTGTTGCTCGTATTCTTTGCTTCTGGTTGCAAGAATTGGCTAAATTCAAGTCAAACGAATTTGAATTTCTCAAAGTTGACTACGTTTTAGGACACGGAGGAAGAGCTGGTGCTGGAAACAGTTCTGCAGTTTATATGAGTAATAAAAAACAAGAAGAATCGTTGAAAAAGTTTCGTTCACACGATTGCAACCTATTAGTGGCCACATCTGTTCTCGAAGAAGGATTGGATGTCCCGCGTTGTAATCTTGTTGTCAGATATGATCCGCCCAAAGATTTTCGTCAATACGTCCAAAGCAAAGGTAGAGCTCGGGCTGAAAAAGGAAAATATATTATATTTGTTGAGAGTAGTAAAGAATCAGTTAAAGTATTGACGAATGATCTCAAAAAGTATAAGAAAACAGAAGATATTTTAAATAATTGTTGTCATAAACGTGTGCCTCCGACTGAAGCAGAAACTGACGAAAGCTTTGACGATCAGTTGATGGAGCCCTATATTCCTAACAAAGTGGACGGCGCCGCAAGAGTTACGCTCAACTCCGCTATAGCTATAGTAAACCGGTATTGTTTGAAACTTCCGAGTGATTCGTTCACTAAATTGACGCCACAGTTCAATATTATAGATGAAGAAAATGGACAATTCAGGTGTCGATTACGTCTTCCCATTAATTCTCAAATTAGACATGAAATAGTGGGAATTCCAATGCCTAATAAGCGAACAGCTAAGAAGGCGTCGGCACTCTATGCCTGTCAAATATTACATGAGGCCAAAGAACTCGACGACAATTTTCTTCCTGTTGGCAAAGAAACGATTCGATTTATTGATGAACTGGGACTCGAACCATCTGATGATGAAATCGAAAGAGTAGAGAGAGGTCCGCGACCCGGAACTACTAAACGCAGACAATATTATAATAAAATGGTAGCCAATGTTCTTAAGGAATCACCGATTCGGCCAAATATTAATTGTTATTTATATATGTTCTCAATGAAGTTGAGTTATCCCATACCTGAAGAACAAAATACAAGGGGCAGAAAAATCACAGATCCCGCCGAATCGACCAGAAATTTCGGTATTTTGACCACTCAAATAGTGCCTCCAATTTGTGATTTTCCTGTATTTACGCGATCCGGTGAAGTGACCGTTGCTTTTGAGTTTGTTTCGCAACATATATGCTTGTCCTCAGAACAGATCGAAGAACTGGAAATCTTTCACGATTTCACCTTTTCTGAAGTCCTTCGTCTTATTAAATACCCGTTACTTTTCGATCCATTCAAATCGAACTGTAAATATTTTGTGGTTCCGGTCAATGAATTCGGTGATAAAAATTGCAGAGATATTGACTGGGATTTCGTTCACTTGATTAAGAGACAAAAAGAATCGCCGCTTCGATTGATTTCAGAAGAAGAGCGTAAAAATTTTGTCTTCAATCCCGACATCTATAACGACGCGGTTGTGATTCCGTGGTATAGAAAAGATAAGCCGCAATTTTTCTTCTATGTCGCGGAAATCTGTGATAATCTGACGCCAAAGAGTTTATTTCCTGATGAGGGCTATGAAACATTTGAAAAATATTATTTATCAAAATATAACATTAGAATAATGAACACAAGTCAGCCTTTACTCGATGTCGATCACACTTCTGCTCGACTTAATCTATTGACTCCACGTTATGTCAATAGAAAAGGTATTTCTCTTCCTACCAGTACTGCTAAGACTAAGAAAGAAAAACGAGAAAATTTACAGCAAAAACAGATATTAGTGCCCGAACTCTGTATTGTTCATCCATTTCCTGGATCTTTGTGGAGAAAAGCCGTATGTCTTCCGTGTATGCTTTACAGATTAAACTCATTATTAGTTGCCGAACAATTGAGAACACGAGTCGCTCAAGAAAGTGGTGTTGGAATTGTTGAGACCAATCCCGACATGTCTTGGCCTCCACTCGATTTTGGTTGGACTCTCGCTCAGGTTATGGCTCAAAATCTAGAACAAGAAAATGAATCAAAAGATGTCGAATCCAATGAATTGGTGAAAGAAGTACACGAAACCTGGGATTTCATGACTTCTGAAGAGAATATGATTGCTATTGAAAACAAAGAAAATAATTGTGATCTCTTGAATACGAGTTCTGAAGAAAATGCAAACGCAAACAGTGAACTTGTAATCGATACGTTCGACCCAAACAACTATAACATTGATGACGAACTTTACGAGTTTGAAGAAGACGAAGAAATGGAAAATATGGAATGGACTGAACATCCCATCAATATTATCGGTGGTCCGAATGGCTTCAGTTCAACAACTGTTCCTATTTATTGGGGATTCAATTCCAACACTAACAATAACGCGCAAATTAGAGAAATTGAAAATAACGACTCATCAGATGATAACATTTTAGTGCGAATCGGTTCGCCCTCTTATTTCAATGTCTCTGTAATCAACGAAAGAGAAAGCAGAGGCAGAGAGTGGGACTTTGACGACCAAATGATCACATCTTCTGTTTACAACATCGGTTTGCCCGGTCTTGAAGTCATTTCATGTGCTGACGGTTTAAATATTGACGAACTTTCCAAAGATTTAGCCAAATGTAATGTTGAGGTCTTCGACAGTTCTGACGAAATGAGTGATATCGAAGACCTCGATAGTGATGACGAAGACGACGATAACGAAGGATTAGTTCAATCCAATCAACGCAAAAATATGATTCCAAATCGAACTTTTAATAATAGAAATAAAATTTCAGATATTTTACGTTATGAATTACTCGATAATTCCCCTCCAAATGATCAAAATTTAAATGATTCCAACGAAAAAATGATTAGAACTTTGCACAAAGAGGTTTTTGCTGAAGACAATTCCGATGAAAACAATTGCGTAGAAGAAACTGAAAATTTATCGCAAAATTCTACTGAAAACTTCTTCAATGAGAATAATGTTGAGAAAAATGATTTTTATTGTGCTGTCGAAGGAACGGGTTTAACTGAACTCTTGAATGATTACATCAAAGAAGAAAAAAATGATGATTTGGATGATTTTGAAGTTTCGGACGAAGAATGCGAACAAAAGGATATGCAACTCGAAGAAAATTTTAATGAAGTTTTAAATGAGGAAAAAACTTTACATGAAAAAGAAACAAAAATTTTATGCGTTGATTCCATTTGGTTTGTATTCTCTCAGGTTTTTTTACTAGAAGTTTTAATTAATTGAAATATTTTATCAGTTTTGGTGATTTGTTGCCCGATCGCGATATTAATGATCTATCAAAGGAGCCGTTTAGTGTTAAGTTCGATCCATTGAAAACCGATGAGACAAATATAGGTCCGAGTCCTAGTATGATACTACAGGCGCTCACTATGTCTAATGCTAGCGATGGGATCAATCTCGAAAGACTAGAAACTGTTGGAGACTCGTTCTTAAAGTAATTATTATTTCATTTTTAAAAATCATAATTAATGTTAAACATATCTTTAATTTTTGAATTGAGGCTCGATTTTCTAATTATCTCTTACATTAAGCTTAAGTTTTTTATTCTCTATTTGGAATCATGAGGGACTGCTCGTGGTTTCCAAATTTATATTGCCTCTGACCGGGTGGAGGGCTATACCTGTTAAGTATTAGTCGAGGCTTACAAAGAGGTGGTTTATATCTATTCCCTCTTCTGATCACCTCTGATAGTAATCACTATTCAAATAAAACAACTTCAAAATAATTATTTGTTACACATTTTTGACACTTTAAACGCATAATATTTGAAAATTTTCGAATTCATATTAATAATGGTTTAATATTTAGGGCTAATATTTCTGAGCTTTTGTTCATTTAAAATTTGATGTTTTGAAGCAATTTATAGACTGAACCATTAACTGATTCTAACTCTTCAGATATGCGGTGACAGCATTTTTATATTGCGTTTGTCCGGGCATTCACGAGGGAAAGTTGTCTTACCTACGAAGCCGTCAAATAAGTAATTTGAATTTGTATCGATTGGGCAAAAAAATAGGAATCGGAGAATTCATGAACGCCACTAAATTCGAACCAAACGACAACTGGTGTCCGCCCTGTTATACGGTATCTCTTTTATTATACTTTATTTATTATTTGAAGTAAATCTAAATTATAAGTAAAATAACGACTCTTTCCAAATAATAGGTTCCGCAGGGCTTAGAGGAAGCTCTTATTGAATCAGGAGATGTGTCCACAGTATATGACATCGGAATGATTGAAGGATTAAACAATTTGAATGAACAACAAATTAGAGATAAAATAAGAGCCCATAAGAATCAAATTGAGAAAAGAATTGAGAAACAAAATTCAGAAATGAATAATAAGCAAAATTCTAGTCACGAATTGCTTAGTATTCCCTATAATTTACTGACACAGCACTCAATACCTGATAAAAGTATTGCTGATTGTGTCGAAGCATTAATAGGCGCTTATCTCATATCAAGTGGTCCGAGAGGTGCCCTTCTCTTCATGAAATGGCTCGACCTTAAAGTTATGCCCGATAATGAAGTCCAAAATGAAGATCCGAATGACTTGATTTGGCACTGGTTGCCAACACCTAAATCTCCGCTTTTGTTACCCTCAAAAGATAGTTGTGATTATGCCGAAAATTTAAAACGAGCGCAAATTAATTTGGATGAGTTATATATTGGACATAAACTTAATGTTTTTGAAGAGAAAATTGGCTATTCTTTCAGAGATAAGGCTTATTTGGTTCAAGCCTTTACTCATAATTCTTATTATGAAAATCAAGTCACTGATTGTTACCAACGGTTAGAATTTTTAGGCGACGCAGTTCTCGATTATTTGATAACTAGATATTTATACGAAGACCCGGCCGGTCACTCACCCGGAACTCTGACTGATCTGCGATCAGCTCTAGTCAACAACACATTCTTTGCTTCGCTTTCAGTCAAATATGAATTCTACAAATATTTAAAAATGTTATCTTTCGATTTATTTCGAGTCGTCGACGCATTTGTCAATAAGTTCAAAATTAATGACGAGCGCTCTAATGATTATAATTTATTCATCGCTGAAGGAGAGTCTGAAAATGCCGAAGATATAGAAGTGCCAAAAGCTTTAGGAGACATATTTGAGTCAGTGGCCGGAGCCATATATTTGGACAGCAGAATGTCTTTGGACGCGGTCTGGAATGTCTACTTCAAAATGATGAAACCAGAAATCGGTTCGTTTCGAATTAGTTTCTAATATCTAATCAATTCTATCAATCATTCATTTTAATTAACTCGAAATTTATTCAAATAATAGAGTACTTCAGTTCACACGTCCCTAAATCACCGATTCGTGAACTTCTGGAAATGGAACCACAAAACGCAAAGTTCGGGTGAGTTTAAAATAATAATAATATTAATAATAATTTTTCATAATTTAAAATTAATACTCGTTTGAATTTGTTATTAGAAAACCTGAACTAATTCCTGGTAGAAAAATACGAGTTTGTGTTGAAGTTTTCGATGAGGGAAAGTTTTTTGGCATTGGACGCAACAAACGAATAGCTAAATGCACGGCCGCTAAAAGGGCTTTACGTGCCTTAAAATCGAAAAGAAGTTCGAATGGAATTTCGTTTAAATAATACAATTATCTGTGATTTGTTTATAAGATTTCATACTTTTTTACTACTTTTAAAAGTTTAATTTCTTCGACTTTAAAATAAGAATTCATAAAACATTTATTGAGTTTAAAACTTTTTTTTTGGTTATTTCAGTGCAAATCAAAATTGAAATCTTTTCAAAGTTAGCAAATAATTAGTGATATCGTTGAATCTTATTATATGTTTAGACAATAAAATTACAATTAAATTAAAAAGAACTTCGATATGAATTTGTCGTTTTTTATGATAAGCGAATGTGAGTTTATGTATACCTAAAAATTGACTCCAATTCAAAATTTAAGTTATTTTAAAGTTACCGATGATTTTTAAATTCTCGTCCAAATTCTCGTCGAGTTTTATTTTTTTTTATCGGAAATTTTTTAATAATTTCTTCGCGATAATCGACCACTTCATCGGTTACTCGTATTATTCTTCCGAGAATGCTCTCCGATTGATCTACAGTTGCGTTTAAAGGTCCGACCGCTTGATGTAAAATATCAAAAGCGTATTCGAAGGCCTGTTTAACCATAATTGCTCCGTAAGAACTCTTCCCGATATCATTCATTGGGTTGAGCGGGTCTTCAATGCATAAAATGGATGGCCTGTAATTTGGGTCCATTTGTTTTTGGATTTCAGACTTAGCGACATAAGCGCCGCCGTCATTGATTCGTATCCCAACGCGATAGTAATTAAAAAAACGACCGTAAAGTTCAAAGAACTCCAATAAAAGTACGCCTAAGTTTGCATTTGGTTTTTGTGCTTCAGATCTCGGATGTAATTGAATGAAACTAATAACCATTAAAATTAAAGAATAAGAACTAATGCCACCCGTAAACACCTCTTTAAGATTTCTTTGTAAAAGAAATTGTTTGAGAACTAAGACTAGTTTTGGCAAATTTGGAAATTGGTCTTTGAAACTCTGCAATCAAACGAAAATTAGTTTAATTATAAGTTTAATAATGATATTAAAATAATAGCAAATGTTTAAATACTTTAATGAGTATTGCACTCCTTATTCCGTTACTCGTATTGAAACTTATATCAACACGAACATTCGACTTCAAGTCTGTTAATTTTATTATTGGAACTGAGGCTTTATCCAGAACTTTAATTGTAGATTCGTCAACAGTACCAGATTCCAACAGTTTTTTCTCTAATGTATATAAAGGAAGTGATTCCCATTTGCCGATAACAACCATATCGATGTCACTCGTCTTCACATTTTGTTAACAAAAATTTTATTAATTAATAACAAAACAAATTCATAAATATAATCAAAAACAATAATTACCGGAAGATAGAGTCCAGTCCTAAATGAGCCAAAAAAGTCGACCTGTAATTAAATTAAAATGAATTAAATAAAAATCTATTGAATGTTGCGCTCATACCTTGGCGTGGGGCCAAAGTTTGGTCACAACATCAGTAATTCTTTTGACCACATCGTTTCTCATATAATGTTCTTCTGGTTTTGGTTTCATATATTCGTAAAAGTCTTCAATTTCTTGATGTAAACCAATAATACCGGAATCGTATTCAGCTCTGAGTCGACGCCATGGCGTTCCCCCATATTTGGACACTAAATGCTGGTTATCGTCAAAATTGTAAGTCGAGGCCGGATTCTCACGGCGTTGACGCTTGTTTTGGCCCTGACTCTGACCGCTATTACTCGAAACTGAACTTTGATTTTGATTTGAGGTCGAATTGCTTTTATTGTTATTATTGTTGACAGCGTTCGATTGATTTGAAGACAATTTAGTGGTAATGTTAGTGGTATTGAAGGTGTCATTGGATTCATCAGGGAATGGAATAAAATCAGGTTGTCTTTCAGCGTTGGGGTTGGACTGATGCCAAATCCGTTGCCAAAGATCCAGAGCCGGACCCTTATGTTCGGGTTGCAGCCAACCTATGTTTGGGTCCATCATTTTATCCAACACTTTTTTATCTCTTTTTTTCAATTTATCTATTTTTTTATTTTTTCTCTATTTTATTTTTTATTTTATTTATATAATAATTTTTAGCACATTATTTACTCGATTATTAATTAGTTCATTAAAACCATATATTTTGTCGCATTATTTATATGTATATAAAGACTGTGCGCAAGTCTGGCTCACTGTTATATAACTAGTATTTTCCTTTTATCAAGTTTGAAAATATTATCTAAAATTTTCTGCTTTATGGATAACACTATGTATTCGAAAACACATCACAAAATACTAATCATTTGAATAATTGCCATAAAAAATTAATTCCTTTCAAAACTAATTTTAAATAAATATAATGATGAAAATAAACAGAGTGAGAAATTTCTAAAGAAATTGTAATTTCAATAGAAAATGGTCAGTTTTTTTTTGAAATCTTTTTTTTTGAATTGAAAGTTTTTCCCTAACCATAAAGTATAATGTTTTTTTATGCATTAAAAATTTGATGAAAAAATTCAAATTGAAAACAAATACTCTGAATTAAATACTCGATCGAATACATACTGAAGGGATTCTAATCAATTTTTCTATCTCTATGCATTCGAGTCTGAGTTTTTTGCTCAATAATCATTTTTTTATCGCTAATAAATGGCTCTAATTATTATTAAACTGAATATTACAAACCTGAACCTTATAGAGCCTAATCCTTAAAACTGATTTCAAATTTTATTAAACAAGACAAGGTTTCAAAGATAAATATTTTTTCATTATTTTGTTTTTTATCAGTTAAATAACTGATTCTTAGAGTTGAGTTAAAATCGTCGCATAATTTGCGATAATGTGCGGAACATATCATTAATGAAAAAATATCTCAACAATAGTGCAAATATAAAACTTGTAAAGGACCGAAAGACAGACGAACGCAAATAGCTTTGCCTATAATTTTAGTCAAGATATGAGATGAAAATTTCGTAGATTTAAATCTATTGTTTTGTTGAGTTGACTCAATACACACTATTTGATATTGAGCTAAAAATTAAACTTCATTTTTATCAATAAATCAATAACTGTTTATTTCAAAAATTTCTATTAGAACAAGTTTAAGCATTGGCGCCAGCGCTGGGCTGCAGTTGACCCAACTCTTTGGCCTTTGCCTTTTCCAATTTAGTGATCTTTGCTCTTGATTTAGCACCCAATTGTCCGCCACCCCATTGACGACGTATTTCATCAAATCGATCATTAAAGTTGGTTCGAACCACTTCTACCAGTTTTGTTAAACTGACCTTATCTTCAGGATTAGTAGTAGTGATAGCGATCGCCGAACAGCCTTTACGACGGGTCACGTGTCCCAGTCTTGAGCGTCCGCCGCGAACAACGCAATACGGAATTCCCATTTTTCTGCAAAGCGATGGCAAATGCAATACTATTTCAATTGGTTCCACATCTGCCGCAATGGCAACCAATTGAGCCTTTTTCTGTTCCACAAGAGTTGTCACTGTATTGACACCTGTTTTACGATTAATTTAAACTTTAGACAATGTTTTAAAGACCGAACTTTAAAATCATACCAAATCTGACAACTGGCGGTCTCTTCGATGGTGTCGAGTCCTTTCCGGCAGCTTTTGCTTCGGCTTGTTTTTTGAGACGATCTCTTTTGGCTTTCTTCGATTCGGGTCGATATTTGTCAAGAAAGCGAAACAATTGAGTGGCTTTTGGTTAAGAATAAGGACAAAATTAATTAAACAAAACAACAATCAATTAAAACAAAACAATTACCGGTTTGTCGATCGAGTAAACCATTTCTGAATTGATTAATAGTTGGAGGAATTTTCAATCTTTCCATTAGAATAGCTTTTTGTCTTTGAACCCGTATATATCGCGGCCATCGGAAAAATCGGGTCAAATCTCGCTTCGGCTGAATATCACCGCCTTTTGGACATTAAAACAAACAATAAGTTTTGATAGTTTTTAATAACTTTTATATCAAATAAAAATGAATACCAATCGCAAAATTCTTGGGCTTCTTCTGAATCAATGGATCCACTGTTTTCTTGGCATCTTTTGATGACTTGGAGGCCACCATTGATGGCAAAGGCGCCACTTTCTTCTTAACGATCTTTTTTACCTATAATTCAAAGCAAATTAAATCAAAACAAACCATTGCATAAAAATATGCCAAACATTTGAGCTATTGTCAACGAATTTCAAATCATATCCTCATCAAAATTCAATCCATTAATCAATTAATTGATAACACAATCAATAAATTATAGTTAAATACCTTTTTCATGGCTTTAATGTTGTTTCACTAGA
>JAQIWZ010001704.1:0-10986 GCA_034697245.1 Malaconothrus monodactylus
CTCTCTCTCTCTCTCTCTCTCTCTTCCCTTCTCTCTCTTCCTTATACAACACAAGTATCACAAATGAATGATTCTCTTCTCTCATTGATTGACTGTTGGCACAAATAATCGCATATCTACTCATACATCACTACTCGTACATCATTCACTTATTCTCTCTCTTCTCCCGCAGCTGTAGTCCTAATTGAAATCAACGTTAACGATATAATTTCCTGAGTAAAGGATTCCCCGTTCGCTGTCAATATACGTGTAGTAACGATAACTTATTACACGATAGTGGGATCGCTTAATACAATAGGAAAGTGCTCTCTCTATACCATTTTACCAATGATTGAGGAGATGCAAGAGATATTGGGATTTAAGCTTTGAGACACCTCCCAATGCCACCGGATATTGTTCTTGTATTCGAGTTTCATATCACTATCATAGCAGTGGTAAGGATTTTCAGCGATCATATTGGGATAAATTTAGGATTTGCAAAAACTTTGGGCTTTAGGTTTTAAATATATAACAACACAATAGAGTGTAATAAAGTTAGAAAAAATATTGAGAACATTAATCACTTGTGTAAATAGTATTGGATTCAAAAGTCATTGAATCTTGCGATCAAGTCTATCATCAATATAAATAAATTTGAAATATCAAGAATTATATTTTAATACTATTAGAACTTGAGTTAAAATTGATTTTAAAATAAAAACAGATCACATTTAAAAGTTAAATAATTGTAATCATTTGGAAAAATATATATTCAAAAATAAGTATAGATTAATATTAATTTATTTTTATTTAGCGGTTGAACAAACTATTCAATTTATGGACTGCAAATGTATAGTCAACAATTAATTATCAATTCAATAATTCAATCATCAATTGGAAAGAAATCTGATTAGAAGAATAGAAAGAAAACATAATTCGAAAAATCACAAAAAAAAATCTTTGCATAGTATTAGTGGTAGTTTACAGTTTTTATGGTAGAAGTTGAAAATCTCATAGAAAGAAGAAATTGTCATTGTTTACAAGAGTTTTATTACTAAACCCAGAAAGTTCAAGAAAATCGACCGAACAAATGATGCAAATACTTATTTCCTTTATATTCTGATTATTTACATTCTTAATTTGATGAAAAAAATTGAATGTGAATTGAATGGTTGATAATTGCCTAAAATAAAAGCCAAACAAAAAAAAGTTACTTCGCTTTTTCAATAAAAAAGATTTTGATTTCTGAATTACTTTCGCTAACTGTAAATGTTTTCATACAATAATAAAAATGAAACGTTAACTTTGAGGTGAAGACAAAGCATAGACTGTACGGTCATTTATCACTAGAGTATCACTAGGAGGTAACTTAATGTATGGCTTAAATATCACTGCCAGAAAACTCAAATGTGCTTTCATTGCACAATAGAATGAACAATATAGTGATACAATATATTAAAACTTAGCATTTTTTGTACAGCGCTTTCAGTCAATTCTCTTTTTCAAAAATATCACTCTCTAGAGACCAATTTTTGGAGGGCTGGCGTGCAATCGAGTGGTGAGACAAACTCTTTAAAAACGAGCACAAAGTTATTTATAGTGACGTTAATGACTTGCAATATGAGAAAAAATTGAAGTAATGGAATCGAGTCAATACCTCTCGAGAGAACGCCACCAAAGTTTAAAGCATAAGTTTTTTGTCTGCTTATCATTTTATCAAAAAAAAATAATGATAAGTGTTTTAACCGAAAGGATTTTCAATATTACACTACTTAAAGCTGAACCCTTTAGTTTGTGTTTATTTTCTAAAAAGTGAGATTCAGAGTTAGATCTTAAACTTGATTAAAATTATTTCAATAAAAACATTTAAATTAAACAAATTGAAAAAACTTACAAACTTAGTAATCAAACTTATTATTTATTTTTTAATTAAAAATCTTCTCGAATAACTTATGTAACAACAATTTTTTGATCGTTCACTTTTATAGGATGTAATTTTCAAATTAGTGGACATAATAACGCAAAAAACCACTTTTGAGATTTGAGAGTTGAGTCAATTGAGAGCTTCTGTCATTGCATATTAAAGTTGATGTAAATTACAATAGAACAGGATTTATGATTTAAATATGCAATAAAATTGGATAAAATATTTTCATTCGTGTATTTTAATTCGAAGAATTATGTTTTTTATCAATGCTCCATTAAATATTTAGTTGTTTTATATTTCTCCACAAAGAAGGGATTATTATTTTCACTGAAATATGATATATGAATAATAAAAAATTTGAAACCAAAACTTTTTTAAATCTCAAAAGAAATATTTACCAGAAAATTGCTTATTAATAAAGTTTAGTTAATTTGGGATTTGACTTTATTATTATTATTATTATTATTTAAAGTTTTATTCATTTACTTAATAAATGTTTGAGCAAACCTTTATTTTGACGAATGCTTCTCAAAATGACGGTATGACATATTATGAAAAAAAACTTTTATGACTTGTGTCAAACTTCTATAATAGCATTGATAATGTTTTCACATACTTAATGGTTTATACTTTACATTATCTTCGATAGAAAAGGATATAAAATATTGCTTTACTCACCGTTGCTCTCAATAATATGAAAGCCATTTAAATATAACAGCCTATAGATTGTGATTATAGCATCAGTTGCCCGATATTTGATGCACAACGTGATTGAGAACATAAATGGTCTCATTTGGGTCACTAAAAGAACTGACGGTATTATCAATGTTTTGATAGTGAAGGAAATACAATGTTATGTAATAAGTATATTATGTCAAATAACTTTCTATTTTCTATTGATCCCCTTTGAGATGATTATGTTTTGATTTAGTGCTTACATTATTGCTCAACTTAATACTTACGATTTAGCTTTTTCTAAAGTTCTTTCAAAATGCTTACTTCGATTAAATAAACTTACCATAGCTTCAAAATATAAGAAATTGTTAGTCAAACAAACTTTACCTCCATTTTTTCAATACCAAAGAATGATCAAAATCTTTTCAACAAATGAAGTTTGTCTTTAATTTTTGTTCTTTATTTTGATGTCAATAACTGAATCTAGATTTTTTCTCTATGAAATGAACTCTCGCTTATCTATTGGTGCACTACTATTCCATACATCAAAAATAGAACTCAGAAATGAACTCAAATTATATCGGATTTACGTTAACTAATGTATATGAATGCTTCAATTTAATGCTTACTGTTCCACAACAATATGAATTACAATAAACTTTTATTTTGAATAAAAAAAGGTAATTGTTATAGAGATTTCCGTCTTAATTGATTATTATTATTATTCATATAAGTTAATACTTATGGCATAATAACTATTTTATGTGGGATTCAAAAAAGTTTGTAACTGTTGGAAACTGAATAAAATGACAAATTATGCACAGATGTTCGGGCGGAGTAGTGGTCGGGTGGACAGTGGGTGTGTTTGAAGTGGTGAAAATCAGAACAATCGTAAATAATAAACTGATATATTAGTGGAACAGTGGTTGGGATGACACAAAACTGACTCACTTTTGTTATTATCAATAATATTGAACTAATGTTTAAATTAGTGAGTCTTTAGCTTTTTGTTGCTCTCTATTTTCGGGGCACTAATAGCGGATGTCTGCAGAGACAGAGAAGAGTCTAACTTATAGAGGAGATGAATGGGAATCAATACGTGGTCTTTCCTGAGTGCAACTTAACCGACAATAGCTCTATCATAAGCTTCTATCTATTTGTTGATTATTTAACTGAAAACAGTTTGTCTTTATTAAAATATCTATATAAATGATTTTGTGTTTGCAAACACAATGTTTTATATTTAAAGGGAATCCCACTTGTGATCAATTATTGCAACGATATTCTATTCAAACAATCTTAATTTCAGTTTTCAATTTTCTTTATGTGTTTTCTTTTAAAGTATTTCAAATCTTAATTGAGTTTCAATAATATTTTAAAGTTATTTCCTGTTATTATCAACATTTCTTGCATTAGTTTTCGAACTTAGATCCGAATAACTTATTGGAAACTCAAACAAATAAGTTAACTATAAGCCTAAAACTTCATTTTTATGCCGCAAACAGTTGGCCTAAAACCAAATGAAGTGTATAACAAATATAATGAGATTACGAAAGAGGAGTGAAATAGAGAAAAAAATAAATACCGCAAAAGTTTCAATACTGGTTCAGAAAAAAGTCTACAATACCAGAATTAGGATGCAATAGAATAAGTGTAAAACTTTTCTACACTATTCGAAGTGAGACCCATTTTATAACGAATCTCGCGGGAAATTTCTATTGCAATACTTACTTAATGTTCAACTGATCGAATCATAGCGGAGATAAATAGGAGGACTATTTAGCATTTAGTGTTTCCAATCGTATTACAACATAAGGCACTGTCAGAGAAATTTACATTTAAAAAGCAGTTTTGTCATATTAAATGGTTGACTCATTGTTAAGTATTGATAAGTCAACCGCAATATAAAAAATTTAAACCTCCAGTGGATGATAAAAATCTCCGGTTT
Organism: Malaconothrus monodactylus; assembly: GCA_034697245.1. Lineage (NCBI taxonomy): Eukaryota > Metazoa > Arthropoda > Arachnida > Sarcoptiformes > Malaconothridae > Malaconothrus > Malaconothrus monodactylus. Next base: position 4,530 of record JAQIWZ010001704.1, read on the forward strand.
CTAATAATTTTGGATATATTTAACTCAAATTTTGGTCTCAATTATTATTAATAGTTTTTGCTATTAAAAAATTTTCACAAATAATTTAATATTTGCATAATTCATTTTCATATAATTAAACAATTTATTTATCTTCGAGTCAATTTTCTTATGATAGATAAAAGTATTCAAATTTAATCTCTCGAAATAAACTGAATCTTCATTAGGAATCATAGATTGATTCTCTCTTTTATTTTATTTTTTCAAAATCGTTATATCAAATAAATAACCATTAGTTGTAATCCTGGTTTTAAATGTCGAGTAGTTCATCAATTAATGCAAATATAATTTGTAAACTGTTTTTAAACTTTTGAAGCCATCTTTATTTATTTCTCTTTAAAAATTTCTAAAGTTTAAATAAAACTATTTGAATTCATTTTTTGTATATTTCTTGTAAATCTAAAATAATTTTTTAAAAGTAGAGGTTTAAATATGATTGCTGTGAGAAATTTTGACTTCTATTCGAAATTTCCTATATAAAAGAGATTTTCCTTCTATAGAAAATCAAATTCAGAGCTCAAAATTACAGTAAACTAACTCTTGACTGATTTTGGCTCAACTTCAGCCGAGATAATAAAATTGTTCTAATTGTCTATAAAAGACTAATCAATAATGTTCTAGTTTTAAAGTTGTAAATTTTTGAGCAATAATATCAAATTATATTAATTCTAAATTGAACCACTTTTTAACTCAGCATTTCAAATATTGTGATTTTTCAAATCTTTTTGATTTTGATCAATTGATCATTAGATTTAATTGAATTGGGATGCTTCATATTTTGAATCCTAGGCTTTTCTTTATAAAGAGAACATAAAATAAAAGCAAAATAATGTGGAACTTGAATATATGGGTCGCAATACTGATTAAAGTTATTCTGAAGTTGTGAAAATAAAGTTTCTTATATTTTATCTGATGAGGTTTAAGCACTTGATTCCATTTTGTGTCTCTTTATCTTATAGCTCAAAAAATTTCCTTTTTTGTCAACTAAAAGTTTTGAATTTGAATATTTCTTAAGCACTTAGAAAAAGAGGTCTAATCATTAAATAACAGATTACAGTTTAAACTCCTTTTTTTTAATTTTAAATCATTTTGAGTTGCATTTGATTATGAAACAAATATTTTATATATAGGTAATTACATTAAATATATCAATAGTAACAACAGCCGTAGCTATAGCTAAAATTTTTCATATTATACTGTAATGCTTATAAAGGAAAATGTTGTGATGAATCGAACATTTCCTTGAAGTTCTCAAAAATTAAGGTGAAAAATATTTTAATAGCTAAGAATTCTTAATTTGGCTCAAATTAAGTTCTACATTATAGCGCATTTAACATTGATGGAACCCAAGCAAATAATTGTGGTGATCACAATTGTTAGATTTTTCCATTCATTATTCAAATTTTAAGATACATGAGAAAAAAAATTCAATAAGTTTTTGCTGTACATAATTGAAACTTTAATCTTTAATATTTATTACCGACAATGCATTTTTCAGAAAAAACAGTATTTTTATAATATATTTCTTTTGTTTATTACAGAAAAAGATAAAAACATAATAGCAATTATACACAAGTAATATTTTTCAAACATTGTTTTGTAATTCATTTGAAATACTGTAACATTTTAGGCTAAACTCTCACAAGTTTACGATATCGAGACTAGACATGAAAAGTTTGTTATTTTAACTCTAAAAACTCGCATGAATTTAGCCTTTGGTTAATCATACTTATTGACGTGTCATGAATTTACTGCATAAGTAATAATTGAGTTCAATAGAATTTCAATTATTGTCAATCGATATTCATGAACTTGTTTAGGATCGAAATCTAATTTGCAATTCTTTTTGAAATTTACAACTTGAGTAATTTTAAGATTGCATGTCCATAAATATTCGGCACAAATGATATGAGTTTTAAAGTAATTTTTGTTGTGTTCAAAATATATGTCAAAATCTAACTCTCACTGAAATACGCAAAACTATAATAATTCGCCCATTAGTTGTTTAAGTGCGATATTATAGATAAAATTGTATATAAGTTTTATGAAAGATTTAATACTTAAAAGCAATTTTTGGAGCAAAACAACTCTGAAACTGAAAGCGTTATTTTGTGAACACAAATCATAGTTTTTTATATGATAATGAACGTCATGGAAACATATTTGTCACTTAAAGTTAATACATTATTGTTATCTTTAAAAATATTTAAACAATTTAAGTACAGCTAAAATTAAGGCACTCTCTTTTCATTCAATTAAAATTGAAGATGAAGACGATTTTCCGATTAAGTTTGTTGATAATTTTTTTGTTCTTAATTTTTTTTAAAGAGTGTTCAAGAGTATTGAAAATAAAGAATATGTTTCTCTCAATAATGGTATTAATTCAATAAACTTTTTAAAATTCCATATTATATAGTTATGAATCGGGTTTGATTTATGTTCTCTGTTCTAAATTTGATCCTAAAAGCCGAACACTAACTTGTATAATAAGCAAAAAACATTGCAATTAATTATATATAGTTTTTTTGTTCAAATTTTCATAATTTGCTGCCTATTGAAGGAAGAATAGAAAAAAACAAAATGCAAAAAACAAATGCGGAATGTGTTAAGAATAATACTAAACGTATACTAAAAATGAAGCCTTTGTTTCTTTAATTTTTGTCAATTATTTGTTTCCTAAAATTAATTAATTAGTATATATTTGTTTGATTGATGAAATGTTTGTATATAACTGAAACATTACCACCAGAATCACCAGTTTGATGATCAGATGGCAACATTTGACGACTACCACCACGGGTGCTGATGCATCAAATGGTGACCATAAGGTGATGGCATCACATTCATGTTAAAAGATGTCATGCATTGGGCGCCTGTCGGCAATTGAGATAAATCTGCAGCTGATATATTAGGCAAGCCATTGGGTCCTTCTTGGCCGGGATGGCTTTTCATCATAGATCCGGGTTGACATGGCTTGCCATCGCGTACTAGAACCGGCACTGCCACTCGTCGAGGTGAAGGTAATGGGTTCATGTCTAAGCCTTTCTCTTGTCGCGCGCGTTTAGTTTTGTATCTGTGGTTCTGAAAATTGAATTTGAGTTCAATTATTTTAAATGAGTGGTAAAAAGATTGGTATAAATTTTCTTTTATTAAAAACTTGTTAATCATTTAAAAATTAATAATATTTTACTAGTAGTTATTGAATGAAATAACAGTTGGAATTCATTGAAAGTGAATGCAATAACTGATTCTTCTATTTCTATATCTACTCAACTCGTAGTTTTCATGAATGCATTAATTGTTTTTCTTTAATTTAATATCAGAAAAATGAATGATTTCATTTGAATCCTATAAATTATAGCAATAGATCACAGCATTATTAATACCGAAAGCCATTGTTAGCAATCAATATCTTAAATATTCGGCGATACAATTAATCAGTGGAGAAATGCAATAAAGCATTTATTTGCAACCGAAATCTTGCATTTTTATCACAACTATTGCTTAAAAACTATTTTTATCAGAATAGACTTTGATTCTTCTTTATTCAAATATAGGTATTGGTTAGAGCTAAAGGTTATATTCTCGAGTTTATCAGATTTTTATACGAAGTTTTTTGAACAACAATTTATCTATTATAGAGTAATTGTCAACTTATGTTAAATTAATATTTCAAATACTAGTAGAATATTAATAGAAATATCACAATTTTGTTCAGAAACTTATAAAATTATTGCAAAATAAATAGCAGATCGCATGAAAAAAACAATTAAAATTATTGATTTTTACCTGAAACCAAATTTTGACTTGAGTTGGCGTCAGTCTAATAATACTCGCTAAGTGTTCTCTTTCAGGCGCTGATAAATATCTTTGTTGTCGAAAGCGTCGCTCCAATTCATAAGTTTGTGCTTTTGAGAATAAAACTCTCCTTTTTCTCTTCTTCGGTGTGTGTTCACCATTTCCTGGTTGTGAGCTATTGCCACCTGACATACCGTTATCTCCGCTGTCGTTCATTTTAGAGCCTCTCCGACTAATGCCGATCACATCATCAGAGCCCAAACCGCTAATTGGTTCGATATCACCATCACTGCCATCAACACTTAAATTACTATCAGAGTTAAAAGGACTCTCCGGAGGACTAATTTGATTGTTAGTATGCGAATGACCAATAATTCCATTATTAGAGATCAGTGGCTTTGACTCGATTAGATTTGGACTTGAAGTTGAGTTCGGAGATAAAACTGCAGTATCTGTTGGAAGTGCAGGAGAGGTATGTTGTGGCGATGATATAGCTGGCGGCGCATCACCTGATGCCGATAAACTTGTAGATGAGGTCGAAGATAATGCTAAATGACCAGAAAGATCTGGCGGTATTTGTAAGGGCTCTAGAAAACGGCTCGTGTCGAGACCAACGTGATTGATAGATGCTTTTAATTGAATTTCAAACAAATTAATTATTACAGCCTTATAAATAAGTCTCATTAAAATATAATATTCTTTAAATGAACTTTTCAATTAAAAAAGTAATTTTTTATGCTATGGCTTTAGTCAACTTTGAGTTTAGAATTCAATTTATTTGTTTTGAAAATTATCATAAGACAGCTATTAATGTCAATCCAGAGGGTAATAATTAGTTTTTTTTTTTGCTCAAAACTATCTTGTCCTTTGATCTGATCAGCAGTATTTAGAAGCTCGTAAAGAATAGCAAAGAATTTTAAACACCTATAAAAACACTCATCAAATGTTTTTTTCATATGTAAATTAAAGCAATAACATATTGAGATGTGTTAAAACATCTGCAATACTGGTATAGGATTAAGAATAGGATAGCCTAATATTTTATTGTATAGACAGCTGTTTAAATAAAAGTTTGGACATCAAGAATATAAGAACATAAATATCTAATAGAAGTTCTAGAGTTTTATAAGTAAATTGTAGTTTTGCAACAACAAGAGAGGGTATAAATTGAACGATCACTTAATACTTACGCAAAGGTGTTGAATAAGTAAACATATCAGATGGTGGTAACCATCGCGCGTATGGATTATCACAAATACCAGCGCTATAGTAGAGCGCGGCTGCAGCAGGATGATAGGCCGCTGAATTGGCTGATGTAAGACAGTTATCACTGTTTCCATCGAGAGCAAGAGATGTGCCGTTAGTTATTGGGCTAGAATTAGGATTAGCACGACTTGACTTATGTGTTGGTAAGTCTAATATGTCTTTAACACTAAAGCCAATAGTTCTATCTTTGGACGCGGACGTACCGGCATTTGTTAACATTTTCATGATTGACAAAACGTTCACAGTATATGAAGACGACGGACAATACATTAAATATTTTTGATATAAGCAGTAGTTTTCAATACTTGTTATTACAAATACAAACAATTAAGTTTGAAATTTAAGACAAAAGTTTGTTAATCAGTTAGTTTGAGTCATTGATCATATTTATGATCGTTTCATTATGACATTATTATGTTTACTATCATTATGATTAACCGAAATACTACTTTAAGCATATAATTGAAGTGACACTTAAATTCCAAGAGGAAGCACTTAAAAATGACAATTGATGTTTATATACATATAAAAATGCCAAAACTCTCTCAAAATTTTCTTTCTCGCACACCAAATAAAATAAATACTATGCACTCATTTTTATGGAATTTTTTAATGACGAACAAATGAACATTTCATCAATTTTTTTTATCCAGAACTCAAAAAATTATGTCAGTTAGAGAGAAGACACACATTCAGAAAAAAGAGTGAGAAACAGACGAAAACTCACTCAAAATCAGAGTGAAAAGGAGGAGCGGTTAAATATTCGAACGCCGATTGAGAGTCAAACCCACTCTTAAATTCTTCTTTTCTTTAGAATCAATTTGTCATCGAATACCTGCCTCTCTCATTATTGTCGATTGGATGCTCCAAAAGCTCCCCTAAAAACTTTTTAGCATAAGAGAAGAGTATACACACATTTTTCAAGAACAGCTTTTCGAGAATCCCCTCATATTTTTTAGTATTGTCGCATTCAATGTGTGCCTTACTATTTACTCTTTGTGTTTATGTGTGTGAATGGCATTTATCGATCGATGTGCAGGGATTGGGCAGCGCTTACCGTCGATGAGTCTCAAAGAAGTGCTGCATTGGATGGCTCTCAACAATATGTGCGCCACCCTCTCCTTATTGAAGAAGATGCTTATTCGTGGAACAAGTGGAGACGACTCTACAACTGGTACGAGTGCCACTCAAAACGCATGTACCATACCATCATCATCATCATCAAGTGCGTGCCAACTGCTCAAGAAGTGAACAACTCTAACCCCCTTTTCTCTCTTTCTCTCTCTCTCTCTCATGCACTCACACTCTCTTTGTTAATCCCCTCTTCTTCTTCTCTTCTTCTTTTAGAGCTATT
>JAQIWZ010001705.1:0-10972 GCA_034697245.1 Malaconothrus monodactylus
ATGAACAAAATTTTATTTTATTTACAAATACTATCTTTAAGTTGACTTTTTATAAAAAGTAATTTATCAACATTTTCCGGTGATAAACGTGAACGTCTATCTTCTAATGTTCTGACATTAGAACTAAAGTTTCTCTCAGACTCAAATTGAGTCTTAGGAACGCTTAAAACTATTTTTCCAACTTTTGCTAATTTTAAATATTTGATAGCATTATTTTTCCAAAAATATAATATATCTTCGATGTTCTTATCTCTTATTTTCTTTGTTTAATTCGATATTTTAAAGTCATGGGATTGGGAATGAGACTGGGATGGGACTGGGATGGGACTGGGATTGATATTTCAAAATTTCGATAGGACTGGGATGGGATTGAGACTGAAAATTTTCCGAATTCTCATCACTAATATAAACAGAATAGCAATTTCAATGAGACTTAAGACTTCAATGTGTTGTAGAATCTTATATTAATCAATGGACATTTTGTGTTTTATCGATTCAGCAAAAATAATTATCATATTCGTGTTTAGGACATCAAAATTAGTTAGTGTACAAATTTTTATCAAAATCTGGAGTTAGCACCGAAATACCCTTCCTTGTGAGAAGCTTGTCATCTGAATTTCATATCTTTAAATAATCTTGTTTATCAAAGGTTGACATTAAAACTAGGAGATTTGTGTTTATTGCTCAAATACTTTAGAGAAAATTACCTTGAAACACGCTTGGTAACAGTCAAAAATTAATTGATAAAACTCGAATTCGAATTAAAAGAGTTGTCTCTTCTTAGTTAATATAATTGATAAGATAAATTTATCATATTAAACTTTGTCCAATGCCAAAGAAAGCACACTAAATAATTACGAAATTTACGTTTCATCAATATATATTTAGCATTTTTCTCGAAAAACGTTCTCATTATCTTATCAAGTTGAAATATTAAATAAATGCAAAGTCAAAATGTCAAGTTCTTGAATTCCATTCACGAGTAATGGCTTCATATAAATTTACAGGATGGAAAATTTTTTACATAGGTAGGAAAAAGACGCATTACAAAAATTCAATTGAATATAATCTAATTTATTAGACGAATTCACTAAATAATTGAGTTTGCATTTGATATCCATAAATTATATATCACATATTTTCAAGTTAATACTCATGTATTTGAGTAACATTCAGGCCATGCTATCAATAATAAACAACTTCAAGGTTTAAGATTTATCTTCAGTTGATTAGAAAACGAAAAGGATTAAAACAGAGAAATGCACTCTTATACTCTGATAAGCCATTCCAAGAAAACTCCAATTAAATTTCCTATTAAGGATATAAATAAATAAGTTAAAAGGATATAATATTTCTCAATAATTTATATTCAAGCTAACTTTTTAAAAAATCTAAATTCTATGATTTATTTGAATCATTTCTTTTTTAAAAAGTTTTAATTTTAGATATTAGGATATTTCCTATTAATTGAATGTTTTTATTAATATGTGTTTCTACCTCACTTTTTAAGATTTCTAACCGGCGACCTTTTCATTCAATTTTAACAAAAATTATTGAACTTTAAAATTTTGCGCAAATAATCTACAGATTAATCTAATCTTTACAACACAGACTATCAAAAATAAATAAATAAATAAATCTTGATTGACAAACAGGAAAAGACAGACAAATATGAGTTATGTCCAGTTAAACCTCTTTTCGGTCACAACTTAATTTGAAACCAAGCAGTTATGTTGAAAACCGTACGAGTGGTAAGCTTGGGTCAGACAATGAATTTAAAACATGATTTCGAATAAATAATAATAATATTAAACAAAAAGTTATTTCTTTATTATCGAAATTAATTAATTTTTTATTTTTAACCACTTCAAAATTTTAAGTTCAAATCCTTATACCTTATCAGTGGACGTGAAAAGTGGTTAAGAAGTTGATAATTGATGTTGTCAATAGGCTCAAAAACTCCGAGCCTCGATCCAAAACCTCGAGCCTTAACCTGATCCTGGACTTAAATTTTATAGTCTGAGCCTGAAGTTTTATGACTAATGATTCATTTGTTTAGTTTAAAGCTTAGTTTTTCTTATGAAATAAAGTTTGAAACTCGAATGAAGCAAAATATTAGATTACTGGGAGTTCAATAGAAATTTTGCGTACAGGCTCTTCAGGTTCATCAGGCTGAGCCTGAACCTAGGCTCAAAACCATAGAGCTTAGAGCCTGAGCCTATGGACAACATTATTGTTGATATACTCTTCTGAACTGATAGAATTTTTAATATCATATCTTTGGCACTTATGAGACAAATCTTAATTGAAGTTATTCTTTTGTTCAAAACAAATGTCGTAGATAAAGTTATTTATTATTTTATATATAAGATACAGTTCTTAATGTTTCGAGTTTCTTAAATCTGAAATATAAAAACACAAGTCTTATTTCTATAATTTTTCATTATTTATAAATCAAGAAAAATTTTGATTATTTTACAAAATGAAAACTCAAATTTTTTTCTCGAACTATAAATGCAAAATATTTTTGACGTTTATCATTCCGCTATTTTGGTAATATTTTAAGTTAAATTTTTTCATTTAGTTTTCAAGAATATATCATATTCAGAAATCTCACAAACTTATGATAATTCTTTCCCTTGAAAAAGTTTTCATTTTCTGGAATCAACAATAATAATTTACTCGCCTAAGAAAATAAGCAAAGAAAAACCTTTCGTAATTCATGGAAGTAATGACAATATCACTGAAATAACGAATGCCACAGCTACATTGGAATGTTGGACTTCCGGCAATAACATCACGAAAACGGCTGCAATTCAATCGGGTGATACTGATTTCAGTTTAAAATTCGAAATACAAGAAGCTTGTCGATACGAATTGCTAGTATCATTCGATTCCTCTGAATTCATTTTTTCTACAAGTATTGATTATGTTGAAAAAACTTATGCAACAATACTACAAATACATAAGTCATCATATTCTCCTAAAGAAATAGTAAGATTTCGTGTTATCGTAATTGGAGCAGATATGATACCGGCTGGCCCTAAGGTTGTGGAGAACATGGTTTTATATATTGAGGTATTGAATAAGCCTAAATAAGCCTAATATATTAAAGCAACGTGCGGCAGCATAATTTGCTTCGCGGCCCGGATTGAATGGTTGTCAAGCTTTATTGCGCCAGAAAAATTAGAATTTTAACAAAATTTATCAATGAATTTTTTTCATATGCATATTTCATTAAAAAAAATTCTTATGAGAATCTGTCTGATTTTAATGATGATCGGGATTAATATTTTTACATAAAATACCTGATAAAAATAATGAGATTACACTATTTCAGAGCAAAAATATTTAAAAATTTATTCTCTGAAAACCGTCGCAGCCCAGAAAAAAATCGCTGATTGGGCCAGATCTGGCCCACAGACCGCTTTATGTCGACCGCTGTATAAAAGTAAAACTTTTCTTTAGATTAACATAATTTTGACATTTGTTAAAGCCGATTTCGCTTCTTTTTTAGATTAAATCTCAGCCTTCATATATATTTATGATAAAAGAAAAAATCATTAATAACTTGAATAGTTTATGAAAATCCTACCTAATGTTTACCATAAGTAATAATACTTGATGCTCTTTTTAATTGCTCATATGTCTGTATTTGAATTATTGTTATCCAAATACTAATCTATATTATAATATTCAAAAGTTTGTTTGTTTGTCTTACCATTTATAGACTCGGCCCCTGGACTTGATAGACTTGAGACCAGTATCATTAGAACCAGTATTACCTGAAGTGGAAAGTAGATAAGTGTCCAAATTACCAAACAAAATGTTATGCCACTAATGCTTTTCTATTAGAAAATTTTTTCAAATGAAGCAAATAGATGACTATAAAAACTTTATGAGTGACCACATTTACAAAAGTGACCAATTTCACCCATTTTCTCGAAGCATTTCAAAACATGTTTTTTAAGTTTACCCTTAATATTGCACAAGGCCTACCTAACGTAGCCTAAGTCAGGATAGGTCAGGTCGCGAAGCCCGTTTGGTTCAGGTTTGGGCAATATATTCCGATAAGTTAGGCCAGGTTCTCATCTTATGGGTCAATCACGGGTTCCCAACGAGTTAGTCGAGGGTTCCAAGCGGGTCTGTGACGTGTTCTAACGAGTCAAATTTGTTATTTATTTTTCCCGTTCATTAAATAGGCTCACCGTCTATTATCGGTAATAATTTTTTTAATACGAATTGTTCCGCAAATGTTTTATAATAAATGAAAAAGTAATTCAGAGTTCGTCATTTTTTCAAGGAATTTTTGTTTAGGATAAATTTTAAAATAAATTTTTAGAAATACTTATTTTTCACAAGTAGAATCTAATATCTATTATTATTTGAAAATCTACAGTATTACTTAAGAAAATAGAATCAAAATATTAATATTGAATTAAAGTTTTATTATATCTATTATTATAATACAGGACTCTACCGGGAATCGCTTGTCAAAGTTAATACATGTAAGTTTTTGTAGGTTTAAATTTATTTGAGATAATACTTAAAATTTATAGAAATATCTACTTTTTTAAAATCAACTATCTATTTATTTGCATTGTAGAAAAGTGAATCAAATGACACAAGTGATTTAGAAGGCATTTCTTACTTCAAATATTTAAATGGCATTTCAGAAGATATCACATTTAAGCTGAATGAGAATTGTGCTTTAGGACAATGGAAAATTTCAGTTCATTTAAATGATAAAATTGAAAGTAGATTGTTTGAAGTTAGAAATTTTCAGCCAATTGGGACGATTGATCTCATTTTTCCAGAATTTATTACGTATAAAACTCTTAAGTTCAATATTAAAATAGAAGCCACATATAATTTAGGTCATCCTCTGAACGGATTTCCAACTTTGAATGCGAAAATTATAAATTGTGATGGTGAAAAGATCAATATAAATGAAGATTTAAGTAAAGTAAAAATTAATAAAAATAAAGATGAATGGAACGCAACAATAGATTTAAGTGAATCAAGGACTTTTATAGATTTGTCAAAAAAATGTAAAAAAATAGTCTTTAAATTTAATGCTGCTATAAATGATTCATTAACTCATCAAGAATTGAAAACTGAGAAATTTTTGAATTTTTTTACAAATGAATTTGAGGTCTCTCCATTGTTTAGCACTGATTCATATAAGCCTTCAAGTATTTTGAACACTGATTTATATGTGAGTCAAAATTTAAATTATTAAAAATTTATAAATAATTAATAAACCAAATTCACGCTCGGCGGTCGCGTTAACGCTCGGGGAAAATGAAATACTCGACACTTAATTCTTCGAGGCCAATCGTTAACCGAACGTCGAGTCAGAAAAAATTAATGGGCTGGAAAAAATCAAAACTTTTTATATTTCTATTCAAATTTGTGGCGATTCTCGTCTAAATTCTTTAAAGCTGAATAAATTGAATTTTCACCTGAAAATAAGTATTTAATAAAAATTGAAGCTTTTTATACTAAAAAACTTTCACATTGAATTTCTAATAATAGTATGAAAAAATATGTAGGGGTGCGCCGCTCTAGAGCTCGCTCACTCTGGACAAAATTGAAACCGATTTTTGACTGATTTAAAAATTTGGATCATCAAAATGAATACTAATTATATTAAGCATACGCTTGATATCCCATATTGAAATCATTAAACTAACCCTACAACTAAAAATTTTTATTCTTTTTTTTCTAAAAGTTGATAATTCATAATAAATGTTGCTCTCACGAAAAATAGTCCCATTTCAAAAAATTTCAAATAATTTGATTAAATAATTCAATATTTCATAGGTTGGATTGAGATTGATACGAGAGAATCCAGGGGAAGAATTGAATTGTTCGTGTATAGATGGCAATAACCAAAATGTTCCAATATCCGGTTGTAACAGAACTAATGGAACAGTTATTATTGGAGTCAGTGTCACTGTTGCAACTAAAGGAACTCTTAATATAACTATAAAAGCGAAAAAATCTGGGGAAATCATTTATGAATTACGCGTGCCACAAATAGGTGCAGCTTGTAGAGGATCGATGATAAATATAGATTTTTCAAAAGGACCAAAATATCCAATTGTAAATGAAAAAGTAGAATTTAATATAGTTATGACTGATGATGAAGTGAAGAAGTATTACTATTTAGTAACGGCTAATGGATTTATTATTGTCAATGCAACACGAAAACTGGAAAGCAAAAAAGATACTCTCAGTTTCATTTTAACAAGTAAGTTGAGTTAAATTTAAGCTTTTGATAATGAAATTTTTATTAATTTTTTATTTGACAAACCTAATTCACTGCTTGATAAATTTTTCAGTAAGTTTTTTGTTTAGAAATGCAGAAAATTTCTTATTTGAAGTTGAAAAAGTAAAATATGATAATTTTTAATTCATTTTAAAATAAAATAAATAAAATAAAATAAAAGATAAAATTTACTTGCATTAATATTTCTGCATAATCGCTTTAGTTTTATTTCGTTTTCACAATGTGAAATTTACAAGAGAAATATTTCAGCTTTTGATAAAAATTTTAATTCTCATTTCTTTAATTTCAGCGGAAATGACTCCGAAAATGACTTTAATTGTATATTACAAAAGCATGAAGCATGATGTAATAGCCTCTGATTCGATTACTATTCCAGTTCATGGTTTATTTCGCAATAGAATATCTGTCGATTCTAACATAATCAAGAATACAGAAAACATTGATGAAAGTAGAATGAATTTCACGATTCTCACGAATTCCGCGAGCAAATCTCATTCGAATGTACTATTAATCGGAGAAAGAATACAAGAAGATTCTACATTTGGTTTTAATTCAGAATTAGAAGCTTTTCAAAAATTTGGTTTGAAGCAAAATGAAATTCAATCAAATCAAATAAGTTCTAATCCATTCGCTCAGTCGAACATCGCATTCAGATCAGATATAGGATATCAATGTATTTTCAAAGGTTATTATACCGATAAATTCGATCCTGATGCCGATGTTAAGAAAGAGATAAAATATCAAAATAATCATATGGGTTGGCTTTGGGATAGAGTTAAAATGTAAATAAGACTATTTGTTGTTTATTGAGTATCAACTTTTTTATATTTTTTCTTTATTATTTAACATAATTTTTTTAATAGGAAGGATGATAATGTAACATTCGAAGTGATGAATCCACCAACTAACTCTAAGTGGAAAATCAAAGCATTAGCTATCAATAATAATGATGGATTGAGTTTAGTGAACGTTTCGCAAAATGTAAAAAGATTTTTAAAGTGTAATTATTTTTACTATTTGAATGAAATTTTTTAGATAAATTTCACGAAGATATTTCTGATTGAAATTTTGGCACCACAAGTTATGGAATTTTCTGAAACCCGCGAAATTTCAATCTTATTGAAAAACTATTTAGAATTAAAAATGAATGTTGATTTGGAACTAATTATCAACGAAACCGCCTCATCAACAATTCTGTTCAATAAAACCTATACTAAAATTCATTTGGAGGATAAAAGTGTCAACATAATAAAACTAAACATAACAGCTATCGAGAGTGGCATAATAAATATTCAAGTATCTGGTATAGCATTTTATGATGAAAACTCAAAAAATTCAACTGACGCGCAGATTCATCATATTTTTGTAAAAAGTTTAAAGAAAAAATTCCATTCAAAATCCATCTTAAAATTCGACCTCCAAAATACAAATCCATCAATTATAAATTCCTCTGTGGATAACATTTTCAAAAACAAACCAACAGAAGGATTTATAAGATTTATTTCAAATTCAAATCAAGATTCAGAAATCTATGATTATTTATGGAATAAAATCATTAGTGATAAATTGAATTTGGATCAAACAATACAATTAGATAATCCCAGTGGTGACTGTCCTACTATTATAAAGAGTTTAATATACGATTACGTTGGACTTGACTATCTTTATAAAAGTGATCAACTTAATTATGTGCTTTATAAAGGAATAAATCAATTTATACTCAGTTTTAATCGCAGTTTTGAGGAAAAATGCTTGAATGAGGAAATGGTTAAGAAATCTACTTATTTATCATCTCTGTTATTGCGAGTAACTCAAAATTCATATGACATCAAAATGAAAGATGTATTAAATCCTGAAATACTTCAAAGTATTGAATCTTGGATTTTCAAGAACCGCATTTTAAATCAACAAATTAAAATTGATGAAAATGATTTGGATCTTATTCCAAAAACAGCTGACCCAAAAGCATATATAATCGCATCTGTTATATCAATGATTGCGAATATGAGTAATCCGGAAATTAAAAAATCTTTAAGTTATTTATCTTTGGTTTATGAACACCTTTCCGATCCCAGAGATATAATAATCACGTGTTATGCATTCCATGTTTACGAAAGTTCTGAGTCTGAAAACTGTTTATTCAAAATCATTGAAATGTCTAAATTAACTAATAATACAAGATTCTGGACTTCGGGGCAATCGGAACCTGATATTGTAATGACAACTCATGCAATGAAGATTTTGTTGAGAAGAAAATTATTCAAGATGGCATCAGAAGCTTTGGAAGGGCTTCTGAAACAGTTAAGTCAACTGGAAGATGATATAACCATCGAGTATATTCTAGGAATTGAGGTCATCACAGAATTCGCAAGAACTATCAGGGAGAATAAGTTTAGAAAATATAATTTCGAGATCAATTTAGAAAATATTCCAACAAATAACAGAATAAAAGTAAATGAAATTAATGGAATGATTTCTATTGCTTCTGAATTAAAAGATATCCCAAATTCATTGAATGTTAAGGTAAAAGGTTTCAACACCGAAGCTGTTTTTGAACTTCATTTTGCTAGTAATGAAATGCCCACTGAAAATAAAAGCACACAAGATATGATTGAATATCAGCTTTGCAAAAGGTTTTATTTTTATTTTGAAAATTCATCTTAATATACTTACATTCTCTCGTTTAAATTCTATGGAAGATTTAATAAAGGAGCAAATAGTGGTGTCCTGGTTTTAGATATACCGAAAACTTTAATGTTTAAAGAAACATCGAATATTAAAGTAATTGAGGAGAAAGCATCTACCAAAAAAACATTGAATTATGAGCATGGAATCATTATTTTATTAGAAAACGTATTAAATATTTCTTCAACAAACAAAAAAATAATATATTTAATGAACTTTAACCTTACTATAGATCAAAGAAGAGGTCATTTGCGCTATCATTCCTCTAACACGAATTGACCAAGCTGATGCCAATGCCAATAATATAAGCTTAATTGAGATGTATCCAAAAATCGATGACCATATCGAAAATTTAAGAGTTACTGAAGTCAAACACAAATAATAGATTATTTGATCTTAATTTAAATTAATAATTAAAAAACAATATCTACCAGTAGTTTATAGATTTAAAAAAAGTAAATTTTGAAGTTTTGCTTGACTGAACACTTTATCGAGATGTCTTATTTGTAAGGTCGCGATAATTTAAAACTTGACACGAAGTGATATTCAGTAAAACTTTCGTACACTTCAAAGTTCACTTTATAGATAATAAATAGTATTCCGACTAAGGATTGAACGAAAATTTTAGTTAAGTATCACTTCTTGTCAAGTTTTAAAATTATCGCTTATAATTTACTGTCCCTTATTAGAAATTATTTTGAATAATGAGAATATTTTTATTCATTTTTTAAAGATTTATTCCTTATCTTTAAGTTGTCTTATTTGATAAACTAACCGAAAAAAATCAAATAAATTGATAAAAACTTCTTTTAACAGAGTGTAATAAATGTTATTCTTAAGGCAGTGAATAATATTAGAAATTTCAGAATTTCAAGTTTTGAATCAATTGAATTTCTTGTTAAAAAACTATCTAAAAGGCCAAAATTTTATACTTCATCTCTATATTTAAAGATAGGGGGATTCAATAATCAACCATTTCGAGGATTTATTTATGGTTTGGGTAGTCCGGGATTGAAAAATAGTTTTCTTCTCATTTCGCACAAATGAATTTCTGGCGAACCATTTGTTCCCATTTTATTCATTCTTTCACTTATCTATTAATTTGAAGTTTATTCTTAAATTTTACTAAAATTTTCAAAAAATTCATTTATTCCTAATGAGAGTCATAATAGATATCAAATTCCTATCACAAGAGTATTGAGCGATACAACGACTTAATGCTTGACCAAAATATGTGTATTCTTTAGGAACGATTCACGATTTAGATACTTTATTATCAGTTAATTATAAATTTAATTTTTTTTTGTTAATTATTCAATGAATCCTTTGATTGCAAAAAATGAATAAAACTCGAATTTAAATACAAACCTTCAGCACAAGCGAAACAAATGAATGTGCATTTGTTGTCATTAATCCAATTCTGTCCAACAGTTTCCAATTCGATGACTATTTTATTGTTTTTGGTCAACGATTTAGCTCTAACCTCAACTTCTTCATTTTCTAAAAAAACTAATTCAAACTTGTGGAATATTTCTTTTCTTTTTTAAAATCAATTTTTCCTAAAAAAACTTTCGACTTAAGTATCTTTTCTCACTTTTTCACCTTCTATTTTATCAATAAAAATATGAAACAAAATATATTTTGAAAATTTTCAAACATTTTTTCTTTAATCATAATTCAAGCTCCGAGGATTCGGTTAAAATAAATTTTTTGATTCGGCGGTTAAAATCGGGCAAATAATTTAAACCGAAATTCGGATTTAAATTTTTTGAATTTCGAAAAAAATCTTGAAATTCGGTTTTTATCGGAAATAATATTAAGATTCTTTCGCGATTTTTACATTTTTCGGTTGAAATCGGTTTAAAAAATATAAATATTTGCTGAAAATTTTAGGAAAAACGAAAAATTTCTTTAAAAATTTGATAAAATATTGCACTAAATCTAATTTAAATTAAAATTGAAATATATTTAGGCTAAAAGATAAAACTTTAG
>JAQIWZ010001706.1:0-10968 GCA_034697245.1 Malaconothrus monodactylus
CAAAAGAGAAATAATTTTATCAAAAAATTGTGGTGAAAATAACTTAACAAAGAAAATAAATTTATTCCCTATGAATAGGCCGCATATCAAATACGCTGAAACACTTAAACTAGATTTAAATCAATTGATATACACAGTCGGAGGAATAGTTGGCTTTTAGTTTGGCTTATCTCCAAAGGAGATCCCAGATTTGATTCTGTTTATAACAAATCTATTGAAATTATTGTAAAATTTTAAAATATCTTAAATTTTGTTTTCATTGTATGAAAAAAACTTATTCAATGCACAAAATAAGGTAAAACTTTTCGTCACTAAAAGTTTCATCACTTTTCAACGCATTCGAGGAAATTAATCGCTTATTCTCGTGATTGAGTTTAGAAGTAATTCCTTTTCTACATAAGTATCATTACGTCAAATTTGAAGCATAAAAAAGATACAGTTTGAAGTACTTGAAAGTTCAATATTAGAGTTTAACTTAATATTCTAGTGATGTATTTGATATGAATCGTCTCTCATTTAGTGCGAAGTTTATTCTTGTGTTATTTATTTTGAATGAAATTCTTTACTACTTTCCTGAGTTTAATGAACATAGCAGCTATTCAAGAATGTTTATGATAATAATATTTAATGACTTTTCTCATAGGGATTTATTTTGATTTCATAATCAAATATGACACTATTTTCCTTTTTTTCCATAATAGACTATTAGATGGCAAGAAATAAATGGATATAATGTTTACGTAAGAGTAGATATAATGGCTTTCTATAGCTTTACACATAAAATGTTAGAGTTTTATGTTAGAGTTCCTTTCATAGTATTCTAAGAAGAGTATCTCTTTTATCTATTACTTTTGATGATCATAAATGAAATAAAAGAATAGTCAAAAGTTAGACTATATTTGTTGAGAGCACTCTTGAGATAAATAAACAAAAGACTATTTAACGGCCAAATAAGTCATTCGTCATAAAATAACTCCAAATATCTCTAAAATTATTGGATTGGATAAAAGAATAACCAAATCTCAAATCACGACAGAATTATTTTTTAAAGTTTTAGGTGAGTTAAAACATTTTTTTATATTTTCCTAAAGTTCTGCTAAATATAAACTATATTTTCAACTCTTTTTTTAAACTTATTTCATAAAAGATTATATTTGAAAAATTTTCCACTTTTTAGGCACAATAAAAACTTTCAAAACTTATTATGTTCTCTCTTAACCCTTAAGGAAATGATGAATGAATAAATAAAGCCTAAAAGCTCGCACTTTCATATTATGCACATCAAATTTTCAAAAGTACTGGAGTTGACAGTTTTATTTCTCAAGTTTCTGGAGCTTTAAGTTTGAGTTTTGACTTTTCTCATAAAATCAAGACAAATAATAATAAATTGAAAAATATTCTTAAGTTCGCTTATCTAAAGATAGAGATCAAATTTCCTGAATGAACAATATTTATGACAAGATTTTTAGACAAAATAGCATTAACAATATTTACAAATTTAATATATTTTTCATGTAATTCACTCTAAATGGTAGCTCATTTGATGTAAATGTAGAGAAAGAGCAATGATTTCCGTCTTATTTAATAAATTTGATTAATGTTTATGTAAATAAATAAATAGTTCAACATTTGATTGAAAGTAACTTTACTCTATGTTTTCTATCTTAATCAAACATTCAACTCAACCATTTTGTTGTCAAAGAGTTTATTTATTGTCAATAATTTCAAAATATATTTCATTGGTTCAAAGTTTTATATGTTTTTGTCATAAAAGATTTGTGTTTATGAAATAAATTCTTCAATTTTTTTTAATCTCTGTCGAAAAATACTCTATATCTTAATTTATTTCAGGATATAATAAGAAGTGATTCAAAAAATGAACAAAATAAAGATTTTGTTTCAGTTTTCTCTCACATAATAATTTACATCATTTTATTCAAAGTCTTTATTACAAAATACTTTACTTATCAAGAAGTTTGAAAAAATAACGACATCGTTATTATTTTTGGGTATTAAAAGTTTTCTTTATTCATCTCATGCAATGCTGTTTCATTCAATATATTTTTTCATAAATTTTCATTATTTTTTACATAAAAAAGTCTAATTTAATTTCCTTTCAATTCAAGAGTTAATTAAGTTTTATGTTTGGCTTTTGAAGTAAAACATGTTCTTTCGCAATACTTAGCAATGCATTAGAGACTTAGTGCTAAACTTTGCACAATAAGTAGAAAAAAAGTTATCTAAAATCAAGAATTTGCAAGAGTTTCGTTAGAAAATTTTTATCTCGCATGCAAAAAATTACAATTATTAAGGCTTTGCGGATGCGATTAAGGAAAAAACAATTTTATACTTGTAAATAACGAGCGCATGATTTTGAAATGCAATCATTTCTGACTCACAAAATTTTGAATTCAAAATTCAAATAGTCTTATACTTTAGAGAGTATTCTATTCTTGTGACAAGTATTTCAAATTGTATTTTTTTTAAAAATCATTTAATTATTCAATACGTCAAATGTAATGCAATTTATGTCAAAAACTCATACTTTCATATTTTATTCCATTTTTTGCCAAAACTTTTAATGATAAAATATTGTTTCTTATAAATTATTAATCATAGATATGGGAAAACATGAAAAAAATATTAATTTAAATAATGCATAAAAGTTTTTAAACTTGTAATAAGAAATATTGCATTTGTTTGTTTGGGAAAAATTAAATCAGTTTTACTTAAGCCCGGATTAACACTATTTTCGACCCAAAACTTTAGGAAACTTTTTGGGATTAAGTTTAATAGATGTAAAAAAAAGTGATTTCAAAATTCACTACTCGTGCTGACAAAATACAGAAAAGATAATAAATAATAAGTAGAAAAGTGTGACAAAAGTTATCTCTAAAGAAAAGTGTCAGTACTTGATAGGTATTAATAATGACCCGAACTATAGATTACTTATCTCTTTGTGTAGCGAAGGAACTGATAATCATTAGGGAATATATGATTGGTTTGCTTTTCAACCCATTATAGTTTGCATTATTGTTGACTAAAGCCTTTCAAATATAATATTAAAGTCCAATCATTGCATTAGAAGCAAAACAAAAGTCAGTTTCAAAGAGTCATATGATTTACAGTTTTAGATTCAGTCATATCTCTGGAAGTCTTTAAGTTTGAATTTAAATTATTGAACGTTTCTCTAAATTATATTAGTTTTTAATAGTTTTTATCAGTTTTTATGAACCAAATTATGTCTCCGAGAGTTGCGATTCGGCAACAGTTCAATCGATTGGATAACAAACAAATTAGACATGAATTGGTTGAAGACTTTGACATTCAATCTGGTTATTATTTCCATAACAAGACATTAGGCGAAGGTATCGATCATTGATTCAAACATTACTTATTAACGAACTATTGATAAAAAAGTTTTTCAAACTTTTCAAAACTTATAAAACTGTAAAAAAATTTTTCTTATAATTAGGAGGTTTCGGAAAAGTTCGTTTAGCGACACATCTGAAGACTGGTCAAAGAGTTGCCGTTAAGATAATGAATAAATTCAAATTAGGAGTAAGTCTTGAGTCGATCTTATCTTTCATTTATTTTGATCGTTAATTAGGTTTAAGTAATAGTTTAGTCAATAATTGATAAATACCTTTATAAAAGTGTTATCTAATGATTAAAATAATCTCTCATTCAATCAAAGGCTGATTTATTCCGCGTTCACATTGAGATCAATGCACTCAAGGCTTTAAATCATGAGAATATAGCAAAACTTTTACAAGTTATCGAAACTGAAGATCAAATTTATTTAATATTAGAGGTAATAATAATTTTCATTAAATTATCTATAAATCAACTCATGATTTATTATCATTTTATCATTTATTTCATCAGTATTGTAGTGGAGGCGAACTCTTCGACTATTTGGTCACTAATTATTGTCTATCGGAAAACGAAACTAAAATAATAATAAGAGATTTGGCGAAAGTCTTAACTTTCATTCACGAGAACGGCTTCGCTCACAGAGACTTAAAGCCTGAGAACATATTGTTTGACGAAAACCATAGAATCAAATTAATTGATTTCGGATTAGCCGCTAATTGTCGGGTAATTAATCTTAAACCAAATGCAAAAAATTTATACAAATATTTCAGTTTTTCAGAGATTTTGAGAATATATCAAATGTTTATAAATATATTTATCTATAGTTTATATCATTGAAAATAAGTTTTATTTCAATGCAATTATTTATTTGTTGTTTTATTAAAGGATTTCAACATTTCATTATCACATTTGTCGACATGTTGTGGAAGTCCTGCTTATGCAGCGCCCGAACTGTTAGGAGGAGGTAATTATTCAGGACCAGCTGTTGATGTATGGAGTACAGGAGTATTGCTTTTCGCTTTATTAGTCGGTAGACTTCCATTCGATAGCGAAAATATTGGGGTTTTGTACAAAAAAATTCAGGTTATATTACATTTCTATTTACATTAAAACTCAATAACTCTTTTCATTCTGTCTATAGTCTGGTGTCTATTATTTGCCTCAATTCTTGTCACTCGAAGTCAGAGATCTAATTAAATCAATGCTCAAAACCGATCCAAAAGAGCGCATAACAGTTAATGAAATGCTATCACATCCATGGCTTAATGTTAGCGAAGAACAGACAACATATAGTTTATTGCGAAGTCGTAGACCATCTTTTGATGAGGTCTTTTGGACATGTCATGACCTCTTCCCCGAAACTCCACTCAGTGAATTAAAGCAAAATATTTTAACTGGTTTTGGATATCAAACAGCGACCTATTGGCTCATCAAAAACAATCCAAACATTATTCAGGTATTAATTAAAAATTCATAAAATTAAATGTGATTTAAATTCAAATTTTAATTTCTTTAAAATAGGCTTTAAAGCCATCAGGACTTCAAACACAAATTCCTACTGAAATAAATTCAGTAAATAATGTTTTTGCGAATCGAGTTCAACGACGACTCAGCAAAAGTTTTAATAATTCATCTGAAAATAGTATTCAATTTTCAAAATTTTGTTCAATAAAGTATTTTTTGTTTTGCTTGTACTCAAATTCAATTATTTTCTCGTAAGACACTCGACCAAAAATAGTTGGATTCAAGCGTAAAATGAATGAATGCGAGGCTATAAAAGAACATCAAATCAAAAAATCGCCGCTCAATGAATATCAAGTCAAAGATATCAGAGCATCAAATTCTGTACAAAAAGAGAACAACGAATTTTCGCATATTCTTCATTCAAAAATACCTGTTCTTAAAACTTATGCTAAATCGACGCCTAAACCAAAAGATTCAATAAAATTAACGAAAGCCAAGTCTCCGAACACTACGCCTGTTATGCCTAATAAGAAGACTCATGTTTTGTGTGGACTCAAAGCTAGTCCGTTGCGGACCGAACCCAATAATAATAGTTCGTTTAGTGCAAGTTTTTCATCGAAACCGCCTGCTATTGAAAAAACTGATTTGACGCCAAAGAAGTCTCTTTTGAAGCGATTATTAGAAACGGCGACTCCTTCTAAAAGCCAGACTCCGAGAACTATCACCGCTTCAACTGATCCGAAGAACATAACTTTAACCAAATTCATTGATCCTCAACAGTGTATCGACAAATTAGTCGAAACACTCAAAGCTCGAGGAATACAATGCAAACAGAAATTGTGAGTCATTTAAAAAGGTTTAAAAAAAATTTGAAATTGAACTAATTGTTATTTTTTAGCTTTACATTGAGGTGCGTTATGTCCGCTCAAAACGTAATCATTCTTTCATTTAATCTCGAAATCTGTAAATTTGATAATCTATGTGTTATTCAACGTAAACGTCTTAAAGGCAACGCTTGGGATTATAAAAGAGTTTGTGAAGAAATTCTTAGAATAAGTAACGAATAGTTTTTTGTAATTTTCATTACTCTATGAATTAATTTTATTACTTACTATTTGTATAAAAATTTATTTCTACTT
Source organism: Malaconothrus monodactylus (assembly GCA_034697245.1). Classification (NCBI taxonomy): domain Eukaryota; kingdom Metazoa; phylum Arthropoda; class Arachnida; order Sarcoptiformes; family Malaconothridae; genus Malaconothrus; species Malaconothrus monodactylus. Next base: position 5,982 of record JAQIWZ010001706.1, read on the forward strand.
TTCTTATAATAAGACATCTTTTTTTCATATCATTTTTATTATGCAATCATAAAATAAAATTTATTATAATTTTTTTTATTTATATCGGATTTAAAATCATTTGTATTAAATAATTCTTAAACCTTAGAGTTTGTTAAATGAGTTTTTTATGTCTCAATTTCTAGAATCAAAGATTTAGTTAAGTTTTAATTTTGCAAAAGACTTGATTTGTTCAGTGAAATGTTTAAATTCTATGATAACTGCCGCGCTCTCACATCCGATTTCTATAACTCTTCTGAAGAATCGATTTTTTAATAAAATTTTTTTGAGGAAAGAGTCGCCACTCGTTTTAAGCAAACTTTCGCCAACTCTGTCACAAAAATCTTAATGAAATAAATCTGAAATACATTCTTAACAACTAATTTGAAAAATTTTAATATGAATTCCTGACTGTTTGAATGTCTTTATTTGAGTTCTCTGTGACAAAACCACTCACGCATTACATTATTTTCTTGCAGACAAGAATTGAATCCAAAAAACAATTTCAGTTTTTATAATTAAACTCTTCTATATGTTTAATGATTCGTAAAACTTATTTGACATCAATTTTTTCCAGTAATGATCATTACTGTAAGATATCTCTTAATAAAGGTATCATTGGTTTGGAGTTAGAATTAGTGGGAATCAATAGTGCACTAAATCTTTCTTTACTTATGGAACTTATAACACATTTTTATGAGATTTGTCCGATTTTTGCTCTAAATTAATGAGATGACTAATTAAGGAGATATACTGTCTATCAAATCGATTATATTGTGTTTCACTTATTGTCTGTCATTGTTATAGATTTTTTGTCCGCACAGTCCTTAATAGACATAAGAAGATAAAAATCTTCACTAATACTTGAGTGATGTTGAGATAAGAGGGTTTGCAAAGGATAGAAATAGAGTTTCGATTTTTGGTATATCTATTTGTATTGTTTAAGTGCTTTGTCATTAAATAAAATGAAATTTCTTTCTCTTGTATCAAATGAAATTGCAGTTTATATTTTGATGGATAATAAATATAATCTATTTATTGATAACTTTATATCTTTTTTTTCTGATTATCCGATAAAATACTTTTATAGAAAAATGTTTTTGGTGTAGATTTTTCAAAGAGTAAACAATGTTCTCAAAAATTTGTTCAATGTATATTACATTATAAACATGAGATTTAGAGCAAGTCATTAATGGCTTTGTTATCTGTCAATTAAATATCAGAGGATTTTCTAGAGTTTTCTCTTAAACTAAAGGCTTAGGCCGAAAGCTATCGTTTTATAAAATTTTTCCAAACTATAGCAAAATTAATTTATTTTTAATGAATGTATAGTTAATGATAACAAACATCTGCTGTTCATCGCTTAAAATTTAAGTGGGATTTCGAGTTTTATTTAGTATTGAAACTGAATAGAAATGACAAATTTTTTAAAGAGAACTCAATAGAAATTAAATACAAAGTGAATATAAACTGAATAGAAACTAAAATTCAGAATATAATTGAGATCTGCATAAAGTCATTTAATAGCTCTCAACTTTCTATCAATGCAAACAGTTTTGTATCTTATTCTTGAATAGTCTGTAATTAATATTCATTCACTTATTATTGTAAACACTTTTTGCTTATTAAAAAGATAAATAGTTTTCCGAAAAATAACTGAATAAAAACTGAATAGAAATGAAAAAACTCAAACTGATCCAACACTAGTTTTATTTATAAAAAATTCATTTAAATTCACAATAGTTTTAGACTTGAAATGTAATTTTCATTTATTTAAAGAGTAATCGCATTTGATTTTGATATTAAGTCTATATTTTTGTACTGACTATCGAAGTAATGGAAGTGAAACTTGAGAATTAGATGGACTCAAATTATGTATTGTAAACATGAGAAATTGTATGCAATACATCAAAACTCTTATCAGTTCCGAGTTCTGCTTCTGTTGTTGATTGAGAGCATATTTGGATCTAAAGATAGCGAGCCTGGCTTTTCGAGTATTGCGAGAATCTCTCAAAAAATTGGATCAAAAGCTCTCCACATCTATACCTATTATTACGCAAATACTTCAATTCATTTTCATGTTACGTTGTATTTATTTTCTCATTAAGTCTTATTATTAGTTTATAACTATTTTAATCAAATCAGAACTGTATTCAAGCAAAATAAAAACTATTTTTATTCTAAAATTGTTTCTATCAAGTATTCAAAACTTTAAAAGTATGCGAAAATCTGACTTCACGTTAAAAATATGATTCTATACATGAATGAAATATAGGTTTATCGTAAAAGTGATGATTTTTATCTGAACCCCTACAGACTAAAAAACAACTAAATCATAAGAAAAGCTAATTTACGGCTAATAAATCTATGAGTAAGACAATAAATGACATTTTGAGCAATAATCTTGGAGACAACCAATTATTAGAGTCAGAGATACATAAATTCTTGGAGTCATTTTGATAAGAATAGTGATAGGTTTCGATTATCGCGAATCTGTAATCTATATTCAACTGTATCGAGAATTAGGAAATCATTTTTCTGTCGGGAATCGGATATTGTCTGACTTTATGTTGACTCATAAGAATCGTTGTCTGATTTTCTTATTCGTTGACTTCAATGAATTCATTCTATATTCCCTGTTGGAAAACATGAATGAAAATAAAAACAAATATATTATTCACTGATACTCTAATTAAGAGGTTTGATTTAACAGGACTTTTGAATTAACTTTTAACAACTCTATTCTGTTGAATATTCATTTCATTTAATGAAATACTCGAAGGATTTTCTTGGAATTAAGATATTTTCGATTAGATCAGAAATTATTGAAATATTTTGAAAGTTTGTCAAAATTTTTAAAAGAATCGATAATTTTTTTGAAGTGTAAATATTTCATCATTGCTTTTCAAATCACTTCATGAATTTATTCAGCGAATAAACAGACGATCAAAATTTCTCTTAGATTATTGAATAAAAACTATTTAATATTTCATATCTTCTGCTATTGATTTCTTGAACATATAATTTGCTGGAAAAAGCGAATATTGATTTTGAATTTCATTTGTCTTAATGGTTAACTCAACGAAAGAGCCTAAACATTACTAAAAGAATATTTAATTCATGTTAAATTATAACTTATCCATTAAAGTTATTGCATTTAAGAATAATTGCAAAGTTATTCTTGTATTTATTTAAATTTTCCACAGTTTTCAATATGAAAACTCGTCACAAAAATTAAGTTTTCAACTTTGAATATATTTTGAATAAAAACTTTATCGCAGATAAATTTTGTAAAGCTATATAACACAGTATTCACGGTATATAAGTTTAAATTAAATTTCATATTAAGTCCAAAATTAGTCTAAAGTTTTATAAAAATATATTCCACTCTAAGCTGTAAATTAGAATCATCTTGAATTCCAGGAAAATGTTTTAAGTAAAGAAATGAGCAAATGAAGTAATTTTATTCAAAATCTAAATTAGAGTTTGCAAGTCATACAACAGTTTTGTTTAACTAATTTGTAAAGAATCACTTTATGCTGAATTTTATTTGAATAAGAACTTAATTTTATTTCAAGTCTGCGTTATGCACGAGCGAACATTTATGGAGTTGAAAAGAATTTTAAGAGAAGACTACTTTTAAATTATTCTTTAAAAATTGAAAACAGATTCGTGAAAAAAATATTCTGCTCTCCAGGTCCTGAAAATTGTTCATCTATTTGATAAATGAATAAATAATGTATTGAACACTAAATATTTATTGAGTTTCTAAAACTACACATAAATAAATGTAAAAAATCATAGTAAACATGAGAAAAAAAACTTTGATTCTGTTTTCAATTCATTTGAGCACTGTTATTATTGCATACATAGAGTGGTAATCGCACTATCCATTTTCAGTTAGTAGTGGTGTAGTGCTTGCGCGCGATTCTCTTTTCCAGATATCCTCTGGGATAGCATTATTGCGCTGCTGGCAGTAGTGAAACCAACCACTTCTTATTTTCTCGCTTCCAATTTTAAGTTTTATTACATCGTATGTGTCTCTTTTTCAATTCTTTCCATACGTAAACTTATGTGTCTCAACACTCACTCACGCACAACAACTCATTGTTCATCTCTTAGATCTTGCATTTTGTTCGCTTTGAAACTCAAACAAGTTTTTCCTTTTCGCTATAATCTTGTTTAGAGTAAAAAATAATGTTATTTTAAACCTTTGACGAAAATTTTAAGCAGAAAGTTCTCGAGGAATAAGAAAATACTTTGAGTTGAATTGCTTCAGATAAAAAAGATGCCAATCTTCGAGTCTATTCCATCACCTGAAAAGATTGATTGTTCGGTTGATTCTCACAGGTATGAAAACATTTAGTTTTAAATTAATTATTAGGCGTTTTAGTTTTAGATTAAAAACTAAAAACTTTTTTCAAATTTTAAGTTTTGATTTTAAATTCTTTAAAAGTTCAAGAATTTTGTTTGTTTGAAATGATGATAAATTATTTGATTTAATGAAATTTTAAGGATTTGAAGCTTAAATTCAAACTATATCATCAATTCTAATAAATAAAGTGTTTGAATCCAGAAAACTTTTAACCAAAGCATCACATTTGATTTCGAAAAAATTCAAAATGTTTGAAAGTTTAATTGTATTTATAGTAATTTATTGGAAGAAACTTTCAAATTTTAATTTCTAAAAATTATTTAAAAAGTATCAAATTGGAATTTCAAGTTTATATTCAAAAAGCAATCAAATTTAAGGAATAATTATTTTTTCTAGCCATGAATTTTTCATTTTCCTTCAAGTTTTAGAAGTCTCGAGCGAATAAAGCTTTTAAACTCTACTTAATTTTTTATACTCAAAATCCTTTCAGGTTCATTACAAAGTTTCTAAAAAAAGCTTTAAGAATAAGTCTCTTTTTTTCAAATAAATTAGATTTGTTTGAATGGAAGAATAATTCAATAAATAAACATAGAA
>JAQIWZ010001707.1:0-10968 GCA_034697245.1 Malaconothrus monodactylus
AAAGCAGTTTAATTGTGCATTAAATGATTTCATAAATTAGCAAAACTTTAAGTAACATTAAGTGAGAAAATGAATGATTAAAAAATATCGAAATAATTAAAATTTCATTTGTGCAAAAAAGCAATTGATAACCAATTTATGTAATTAAATAAAACGTTTTTCTTCAAATTTAGAATAGAATACTTGAGGTAGACTTAAATTAGCAGTACTTTTAGACAGAAATTGAATTAATTTGGAAGACGAAAATTAGTTTTGAATAACTATTTTCGAAATGCATAAAACATGATTTGTATTAAATCAAAAAGCACTACACGTTCGAACAATTTAAAAGCCCATTAGAAAAAAATGTAGCATTAATGCAACCGATGCATTATTAAGAACCAGTGAATAACATCTAATGTAGAAATCGTGAATTTCTAAAATAATTTTTATACATTATATATATAGTCGAGTGATTTCAGAAAGACTATTAACACAAATTTAACATATATTGAAATACTCTATTAAATGATTAATTAAATGGTAGACTCAGAGAAATCGCTACAATCTTCTTGAGATTCAAACCTGGCCAGAGTTGCCCTAAGCTTTAAGTTATACCTTTTGTCATCACATTTGGTAACTTTGTCATCAAATACTTGATCTTTGAGTTGGCCATCAAGGGCCACTTTGTATGCGACAATCGACGCGTGGTCTAACTTTCCTGGAACCATTGCCAACTTGTCACCTACTCTTCTCCGACGTTGTCTCTGTTCGTGTTGACCAAACGAATCGGTTTCCTCGTCGTAAAGATCCGGATCTTCTAATATTCTTCTTTTAGCGATTGTCAATTTGGTTGAGAATTCGATCATAAGTTGACAAAGTTGTTTGGCTGTAGAGCACGGAATATCATTCCCATTAACACCATTTAGTAGCAAATCTTCCATTCGAAGGAGTGTCAGTTCGTGCCTCTGATGAGCTGATACTACAGGCAAATGGGGGTTTAGCGCTGGAGAATGTGCTGTCTCGCGATCAGGATTACTATTGGATCTCTTCAATTTGCTTTTGCGAACTATAAGTTTATTTAAAAAACATAATTAATCATTCATTGCATACAATATGAAAGTTGCGTAACACTAATTATAAGGAGACTAATAACTAATAAGAGTTGTTCAACAAGTTTTTGCTATCATTGTTTCGCAAGATATAGACGTTTATAATTAGAAAGGAGTCTAACCTTCATTTGCTGGATCACTGGAGCCTGTTTTAGCAAAATATGGTTTTTCTTTCTTAGGAATCGCAAACTTTCCGACCACTGGATCGAAATTATCAGATATTCCATCACTAGTGAGAAAGACAATGTCTCCTCTGTCAACAATAGTCATCGCAACCGTCAAATTATTTAATTCTGGATTTTTTCCATCGACTGGACCTAAAGCTCCCAAAGCGTCTCTCATATCACGCATCGAATATATATCATGAGAACCTTTATCACAAAGAAAATGACAAATTCGATCAATAAATGAAGAATAAAAAGGAAGTAAATAAAAAATAAAGTCAATTAATGTCATAAAAACCTTGAGTGATCTCTCGAACACCATATTCTTTACTGTAAACGTAGGCCAAACTGTCGCCAACATTACACGTGCAAACAATAAAACGATCGGAGTTTTTGAGTTGACAAACGACAGCTTGTATTAAGAATATGTTTACAAAACAAGTCTATTAAATGATAGATAAATATAATTATATACCGGCGCATAAAGTTGTCAATAAACCATTCTCTTGTAGTATTAGATTATGTGCTGCGTTGAACGACCGAAGGAGTGCTACAAATATATCCTAAATAAACAGGAAGACAGGAATAATGAGCTTTAGTTATGCTTAAAGAGCAAAGTGTGAGCTTTTAACAAATTAAAAATTTTGAAACCATTGTGTTTTCAATTCTCGCCCCTTCTAAATACAACGCCTTATTTAAATAGTCAATACATCCATGAACTGCACAACGAGCTGCCAGACAGGCCTTTTCCCCCCAATTCACGCCATCGGCTAAGGCTAGAATCGCACTGTTTTCTCGCACACAAATCCCAAACGAATCGGCAATCGGTTCACCTAAAAAACAAACCACAAATTAGCGTATAATTTAAGCTCAAATTAAATTAAGGAAATGTAGGCTAAAGACATCATTTGACTCATAAAACATTTTAAATTCATAATAGTTATGAACATTAACATTAACATTAACTCAGATAAAGACAAACCTGCTTTTTCTTTGGTTGAAGGATGACATTCATAGAGTGTTGTTGCGATCCCATAGGCATTATCTGTAGAAGAGTCCCATCTATTAATGCCTGCGATGTCTTCTCCCAAAGCCATTGTTGCACTTTTATGAAAGCCATCATCTTCTGAATTATTAATCGATTCTTTATCGTCACAAATGTCAGCGTTATTATCATTGCTATTACTTATAATTCCATTAATGTTTGCATTTTTAACGAAAGGCAGACTATTATTAGAGTCATTATAGTCTTCATCAATAAAGTCGACGTCAGTGTCGGCCAAATCGAATGGTTTAGAGCGACGATTGACTTGAGTGAGACCACCATTAGGTCCAGTAGAGGCCGAAACCAATTTTTTGGACAATTTGCTGATCTCTTTAACGGGTAAATCATAACATGTTTTGCCGCAAAGAATGTCCGGATGGTTTTTATTTAGCTTTCTATCAATTAATATAATTTTATGATTATGTTTAGTGTATGCGAACGAATAAAAGTACATCAAATATATTTTTATGGCTTTATTCAGACTTTTAGACGACTGAAAGTTTGTATTTAATATAGAAATAGAAGAAATGAGTGGCGTTTCCAAAGGAAAAACTCGTTATTTTAATGATAATGTGAGTCATTCATAGCATTGTTCAACTTTTTTTTTGCTGTTAATGACTTTATTGTTAACTCAATGCCTTTTTCTTTAATAAACACTTTTCTTATGCATTACGAAAAGAGAAACTTTTACTAAAACTGAATTTAATTAATTTTTGAAACAAAAACTAAATTTAATTAACTTTTGAAACACAAACAAAATTCTAATCAAATGATAATTAATTTAGTTTTGAGAAAAACCAATGAAAAGAGAATTTAATTGAAAGACTCACCCGTTTAGGTATCGATTAATAAACGAACCATTGCTTGAATTGGACAAAGAATTAGTTTTCGGAGAATTGTTTTGATTTTGAAAACTGAACTGCCGTTGAATTAAATCACTAAATCTTCCCTTAATGTTAGGCATCATTTCATCTATTGATTCATATATTGATTGACATTAATATTGGTATCAATTTTCATATAAATTTAAATCCAATTAATCTTTGATTTAATAATAAAATAATTATTATTATTATTATTAAGAGTAGTGTTGAGTCAATGAACTGATGTCTCGACTGTTTTGTTCGTGAATGTCATTCAAAAGTCTCTACTGTTGAGAATCGGTCTAAATATTGATTAAATGTTTGCAATGTTTTCATCACATAATAGACAATGCATTCCATCAAAAAGTCTAAAACCAAATAAAGCCAACGAAATGTCAGTTAATCATTAAATGGAAAAATATATAAAAAACTTGATTCAAAACAACATTAAATATGAATTATTATTATCTATTGTTATTATTATTATTATTGATGAATAATAAATGAATTAATACAAAGGTGTCTCAATATCTTTGATCTGAATCTCAGTATAATTTAGGCGTCACTCAAATGACATAAAATACATTATGAGTGAATCGAGTGAACAGATTGTGATCACATTCACAAACCTCATAACAGGTATTATCGTATTTATCACTTCTTTTATATAATTCATACCACAATCAATTCAATTATTATATTCAAAATGTTTCAAAACATTTCATACATTTATTGAGTCTATTCTTTACTGACAGTTGTTTTCAATTTGTTGTCTCTTATGTGCAGTAAATTTGGGTCACTTGTGATCACTATTAGGAAAATCTCTCTCACCTTGAATTGAATGTTAGGGAAAACTTGTTTTGAATACAGTTTATAACCATTGCCTTAACTTATTGTAGGTTTGAGTTGAAAAATAGGGAGTTTTCAAACTTTTGTGTAAACTTTTTTATGGCCAAAAAAGAGCGCTTGAAATGAAACAAATGTTCAAATAATGCGAAATTTAGGATATGATAACTATTTGTCATTTGAGTTGATGAACACACAGACAATAATACGGGCATTGACTCACTTTAATTGAATTAAGTCTAAGTTATAATATAGTTGTGGGTGTATTAGACATGCTTTATATTAACTCAAATTCCTGTTCTAAATGTCATAATTAATGAGATCGTATAGTATTTAAACTTATAATCAGTTATTAACACTTTATGAAAGTTAATCACATCACTGCTTATATCCTAATAACACTTTTTGAACTTTATTTTTTGATGTAAATGACTTTCTTTAAGTTTATTTACTCATTCGATTTTTATGCATTAATTTCTGTAAAATATGTTAACTTTCAAATTAAATTCTCATTTTGAATAATCAGAAGTTTTTTTTTCTTAATCTACACGCAATGGGATCGCATTGATTAACATAAAACATAAAGTTATAGCTCATAGAACTCCTCTGTTAAGTGAACTTTTTAATAAAATAAATAAGAGAGACTTGAACTTGGGCTGTACAAAGATAGGTCTTGGGGTTGAACACTGTTCTTAATTTGAAGATAATTTTCTAATCAAACAACACATTGTAAATATTTGTATAATTTATCGCATAAAACAGTTTAACGGTTATTAACACTAATTTTATAATAACATTCTGTGATTTTAAGTTATATATGAATATTATTAAAAAGGGGAAAATCTTCATTCCTTTACTGTTAAAATAGATATCATAGAAAATTTTGATTTTACCGAAAAGTAATTGAAAGTTATGTAATTATGTAAACATTTTCCTTGCATTTAATATAATTTTCAAACTTTATCGAATATACCAAACAGTTTGAATTTGGTATTCATTAATGAGATGATGACACAAATATCGAGTTAGAATAACCCGATTCTCTGCTTTGAAAAGAAGTGAGTCATTGAATCGATATAATGAATTAATTCGTTAATTTATTCTTTGCTGTGTCTCGGGATCAATAAAAATATAAAAAAATTGCGGAAAAAAGCCAACCCAATAAAACATTATTAATCATACAATATATCATATGAAAAAATGAAAGATAAAAATATATTTAAATATTAACCTATTTTACTAACCAATACTCTTAATTATCAAACCCTTTAAATCATTCTTATCTATAATTATATATTCAAAAATGATTACCTGATCCTATTTTTATGATGTTTTTATGATGTCTGCGAGTTCTTTCAAATGTCAAGTTTCACAAGTTTATAACAATTAAGGTTTATTAATTTTTTACCTCAAAATTTAGTTGATATTTCTGTTTATATTTTAAATTTATTCAGTGCTGATAAATTAATTCTTCGCAACACAGAACACAATTTATTCAATATAAGGAAATTATTTTTATTAAATAAAAGATTGCAGCAAAAGTTTATCAAAGTTCCGCTGAATCAGTCAACAAATTATGTGGAAAAAATTTTAATCGTGATAGAGTTTGACGAAAGTCAATATATAAATATTTGACGCGTAAATCATTAAAGTCTAAATGAGTTTTTTCAAAAAGGAAAACTTGATTTAAGAATTTATAAACACTTTTTAAAAAATATTATACTTTGTTAGATCAACAAAAATATTTGCATATATTCGACTCTTGGATTGAAATGATATTTATTTTTGAAATCAAGTGATATCAACTGTGATATCAAGTTTTGAAAAATGGTTTCAAAAATTGATTTCTTATTCAATGTAGTTTACTATATCTAAATAAAGGCGAATTCAAAATTGAGGTCAATAATTGTGAATTATTCAGGTTTATTACGAACGAAAGTATTAGAAAAGTACTGCGATTATAATCAATTGTTGAACGAAAACGAATATTTTCTATCCTTTTTTATTGCGTGACTTTTCATAAGTCTTAAGAAAAATTCCATTCCATTCTTATCTATCTTTTCAACGAAATAATTTTGATTTCAATAAATGAAACCAAAGCTTATGGCGAATAAATATTTAAGAACTTGTAAAACCTCATAAAAAATTGGCGATTCGTGATATAAATCAAAGCTTAACCAATCATTGAACTGGTTCTTATAATTATGATCTATATCTTGAATTTTTTATTTGCAGCTAAAGCTGTTTGAAACTACTATTTGCAATGGTTTAAAACTTGAAAGTCTTGAGTTATACAGTAGTTATTACTTTAGTTTCTCAGAGTCTGAAGATCACTGTTTACATGCGATGCCTTCAATTTTGATAGTCTGATTAATTTAGTGCAAAGGAAGTTTATTTTCCCATAAAAAGACATGAATATAATGTGCGTGAATCACATATCAAATGCATTAATGGACTTAAGACTTTGGAAAAGCTGGTCATTACAAAATTGAATGGAAAATATTTTTTCATAATTATAGATCTAAAAAGGTGCTAATCGTAGACCTAAATAGATATTTTTAGTTGTTTATTATACGTCCCAAAAAACTTGTTTACTTCAAAATGCTATGAACTGTAAACTATACGAAAACATAAGAAAGTTCAACAATACTTAACAATTCCAATGCATTGAATCAAACTTTGAGAACTAATTGAAATTCAAATTTTAAATGCATATCAAAATGTTTAGCGCGATATCTGCTATTAAGGCAAAAAGGTTACCATCGGAAGCACTAAACCAGACACCTATGAGAGAAATGCGTTCAACAATGATTTAAACTTAATTAAGGGAATCAAGTGATTATTAGGAATTAAGGGATTATTGCCTCGTGTGACACAACCATAACATACAATTTAGTATAATTTATTAGTTTATGAGTTGAGTTTGTGCTCACGAGGCAATATCACTGAACATTGTTGAGTCAAATTCATTTTAAATTTAGTCAACAATATCACTAAATTCAGTGCATTTTCAGTGCATATTTAAAATTTCGAGTAATAATTAATTTAAATTTGTAACGTTTGAAAAGTTGATTTATTTGATTGATAGTTGAGTTTAATGTTCAAGTTTTTAGTTTTTAGTTTCTAGCGCACGCACTCAAAAGTTATGATTAATTTCAAAACTTATATATTAAATTTTATAAGACATTTATTTCTGTTATAAGTTGAAGGATTTATTGAACAAAATTAAACCATTAATTGCCAAATAGAATGATTGACACTAAAAAAGAAAATAAAGCAATCGATCAAAATTCATACAAAGCGTTAACCTTTAGTAAAACAATTGGTTTATGTGGTTTGTGTTCTACAATCAAAGAAAATGAGCCGTTAATAAAGCCGTGTGAATGTATGGGCGAATTGCAATTCGTTCATTTCGATTGTCTCCAATCATATGTGAGCCAAACACAGAAAGACTCGTGTCTTGTCTGTAACGCTAAATACACTGGAGTTGGTATAAAAAAAGTTCATCTCGGCTTTTGCACATACGTTTGTTCGAATAGCGAGGCCTTCACCATCGCGTTATGTGGTTCACTGGTCTTCTCTTTCCTCTTTTACATAATTTATTTGGCTGTTATAGACTTTGTAATGTCTGATGGAATTATTGATGAGACCCTTAGAATCATTTTGATAGTTCCGACTGTTATTTATGCCGCTCTTTTCACAATTATGGCATTTCTATGCATCGCAGCATTTTTTCATCACTATTATGAATGGAGAGAAAATAACTATAGAATCGTTTTAACACCAGAAAATTCGGACGGTACACACAATCAGACTTTCAAATTATCATCTTTTCAATCGAATGTAACTCAAAATCAAAGAGTGAGAAAAGAAAACAATTTGCAAAATGTTTTGGCTGAAAGTTCTGCTCAACAAAACAACTCGAAAGGCCTACAAACAAATGGCAAACAAATCGACACTAAGAACCCGGTGATTATTCGTTCGAATTCAGCATCAGATAAATCAATGCAAGCGTCAAAAGACACAAAGAATGAAAAAGAAATGAAATTTGAGGATAAAACTAAAACTCTTTCAGTTTTGACACAAACTAAAAATGAGGTCCAAATTGAAAAAACTAAAGGAAATGCTTTGTATTCTAATTCAGGGATTGAATACAATTTTCTAGTATCTAATCCCTAATTAATTAAATTAAATCGTTTTATTTGAAAGTATTATTTTATAAATATTGTATTTTTACCTCAAAAAGATAACAATTTATTATTTAATAAAAATAATTCATAAATGCATTCATAGTTCCATCATTTGTTTGATATCCATAACGACTTCGTTTTTAAATTTACCTAAATTTTGAAATTATTCATTCATTTAATTTTCATTGAATTATAATTTAATATTAAAGACAGACCTAAAGGAATGACTTTAAAATGATTAGCGATTATACAATCTTTGATTTCGGCGTTGTTTCCAACTTCTGCGTGAAAGCATACAATACTTCCTTGAATATTAGCTCCTTCTTTGATCTCTGCGTTGTCCATAACTATAGTGTTCATTAGCTTTACTTTATCGCCAATCGTACAATTGTTACCAATTACAGAACGTTTTATGGATGTCTTTTCTCCAATTGATTTAACGTTTCCAATAATTCCATCGACTTGTGATTTAGGGTTAGTAGAAGTCCCAGTTTTAATTGGTTTGCGATCAGAATTATTCATTTGTCTCAACATAATTCTATTCGCTTCACAATAAGCCGATAAAGTGTTGACGCGAATACAATAGCCTTCACTGACTATATAAGCGAAACATTTGATTTTACTGTCGGGATAACTGTTCGGCAATTCGTGTTTAAGCGATTCCTCATTTAATTCGTCAGCATTTGGTTGCAGTCTTTGTAGACCTATTTCTATCGCATCGGCTTCAATGAAATCAAATATTTGTCGATGAGGTACGGCCGACATCGATGTAATAGACGGTGGCATTATCGATATCTTATTAACTGTAGGCTTACGTTCTTTACGGAATTGTTTCCTCACAAGTGAAGGCAAAAACTCGCCCTTTAATGAAGAGATTTTGCTAAAGAGAAAATCTTATTAACAATAAAATTGATTAAAATTGTTAATGAAAATTACGGGTTTTCTTCTATATATTTAAGCGCCCATTTCTTGAGTATATAGACGTGAGCGTCGAGTAAATCGCTTTGAATATTAAATTGTGGACATCTATTATATTGAAACATTAAAATATGAGTATTTATTATTTAATTAATCAAATCTAAAAGAAACAAACTTTTTAAGCATTGATACACTGAAAGGCACGCCGTCATCAAAGTCTACTTCAGAGCCAAGAAATACGAGTCGATTGTTATGGTTTGGATCGATTCCAATCAAATCCTTTTCTGAATAAGAAATCAATAATTAATAAAATAATGATTTAATAAATTAATTGATAAATACCGGGTTTTTCGCGTCCTTTTCTGCCGGGAGTAGAGGTCTCAGAAGTTGAAGGAATCGATGAAAGGAGTGATATTAGAGTCGGATTATTAATGCGATACAATTCTATCAATTGTTTGAGTGGATAATCAGTTATTGTGTCACAACTTATTATTAATAAATCGCTCTTTAAATTAAATTAAACCAAAAATTTTTTAATAAAACAAAATGTAATCAAATTTAACGTTTTTTGAATAAAACCTTAATTTTGTCTTTGCTATAAACATATCGAAGACTGTCAGCGGTTCCAAAGTCTCGATTATCACTATTTGGTATCGAAACAAATTCAATACGTATTTCGAGTTTGAATTCATTTAATTGTTTAGTAATCGTGTCTTCAGAGCCCTCGACCACTACTATTATTACCTCTAATTTGAATAATATATTAATATTAATAATGATTGAAATTTTGTTCAAATGAGTTATTAATTGATTTAAATATTTAAATAAAATGAATACAAACCACGAAATTGTGCTTTAATTAAGGCATCGATTGAGTAATAAATCAATGGTTTGTTCCCAACCGGTAGTAAACATTTGAGACAATTGTCATCAACTAATTCACTAATTCTGGAGCCCTTACCGGCCGCTAATATGACTGCTTGTAATTCTATGTTTAGCATTGATTTCAATTATTTTAAAAATTAAACAATAGTTTAATTGATGTTTAATATCAAATCAATAGTAAATAAAATGATGCAATTTTTATATCAGTAAACGTGTCCTTCATTTGTACGAAGGCTTACATTTTGATAGAAAACTCTATTTCGACTAAATTTTAATCAAGAAATTCCGGATTCAATTCCAGCCAAAGCTATGGCCAAAGGCTCAAAAGTTTTCAGATTATAATGTGTATAATGAAAAATGCGATGAATTTGATTAAAATTGTCAAAAATGATGTCTAAAATGCAGAAAAATTTGAATGTCTAATAATTGTGAAATTGTATCTCAATATATAAACCATTGCAACTTTTATAGAGTATTAACATTGTTAACACTTCACCAAAATATGATGGCTATATCACTGCTCATCATTACCTCTATTAACACTATTCCGATTCCTAAATAGAGCTTCATTTGAATTAAATTCAAATAAATCTTTGAAAAGTATGATTCCATACTAAGACTTATAAACTTTTTTTAATCTTTTGAGATTTAATTAACTTTTTATTAATTATATATAAATTTGTGATACAGTTATCAGAATCGACAAAATTATGAAAATCCAATCAAAACAGTTATATGACTCTATTTTTAGCATAAATATTAAAATAATAGATGAATTGGCAAAATATAATTATCTGCTAACAAGAAATCTAATACTTAAAAAAAGTCGAATATCCAAAAACTGCACATAATTTGAACACAAATTATCGATTAAACAATCCTATTGTGTTGAAGTCTGGAATGTAGAACTCTATCAAACAGTGCGGAAAGAATTGGGCAAAAAGCAGAGCATGAACCAAATTCATT
>JAQIWZ010001708.1:0-10956 GCA_034697245.1 Malaconothrus monodactylus
CTTGGTTTTTGAATAACAATAACAATAATATCATTATTTATATTGAAATCAAATGTCAGTAAATAGTCTGAAGATAATTGTGATAATTCCTGCGGCTGGAAGTGGGCATAGATTTGGTGATAGTTTGACACCAAAACAATATAGTATTGTTTGTGACAAACCATTAATATTTCACACAATCAATGCTTTTCTCAGGTTTTTATCAATAATTCAATTAAAGTTTTGTTTTCAATTAGTTTTAAATTTTTTTAATTAGTTTTAAGTTTTTTTTATTTAGATTTAAATCAATTTATTTCTAATAAAACTTAAAAATTTTGTTAATCAGTATTAAGACTAATAAATAATTGAAATTAGGATCAAATGGATCGACAAAATAATAGTCGTTTCGGATTCAAAGAATCGCAAATTAATGGATGAAATCATTGCATCGATTAGTCATCAAAACCGAATCGATTGCGTGAACGGCTCGACAACAAGACATAGATCTATAGCATTAGGAGTAGAAGCCATTTCTTTGAGTCCATTCATACCTGACATTGTGGTCATACACGACGGCGCGCGACCTATTGCCGAAGAATTTCTTCTCAAACAATTGGTTACTTCAGCTCTTAATTATGGAGTAATTGTTTTGTTTTGTATTTAATCTTAAATTCAGTCAATTGTTTGAATAAATTATAAGTATTTGTATTAATAAGGCTTCGGGTCCGATATGCAAATTGACGTCAACCGTATTGGCCGTAACTAATGATCAATTCTTGGATCATGCCTTAGATCGTACTAAATATTATGCCAGTGAAATGCCTCAGGCTTTCAAATATGAGTTCATTAAAGAGGCCTATAATAAGGTTAATGTCTGTTTCATCTCTTCTCAAACTTACTTTTCGGCACACTTTTAGATTTCTTTTTAGACTTTTAAAAATTGAATCTAAAGTTCTGTTCTTTAATAAAACACTTTTTGGTCAAAAGTAATCAAATGTTTAGAAACCTTTTAAGTTTGAAAGTTTAAATCGTTTTCTTTTCAACGATTTAATCCTAATTTTGTTTACTATGTTTTTGATAACTTCTAAAATCTATTTAGTGCTCACTTTATGATTACGACTTCAACACAGAATGCCTTGATTTGGTTCAGAGATATACCTCTTCCAAAGTAAAGCTAATCGAAGCAAATGCTTCACAATTATGGAAAGTAAGTCAATCGATTGAGAGTTAGGCATAAATTATTTTTATTTTTATAGGTTTAGATTTTATACGAATTATTTCAATAATTTTAGGTCACATTTAAGAAAGACATCTATTCTGCGAATGGAATTTTAAGCGGTAATTATTTCACTATCAATAACATCTTTTTAATTGTTGATTAATTTTCTGCTTTATTATTTAGAACAAAGAGATATTTTGCTTCATTGTGACTTTTTACGTGAATCGCAAGTTAATTATAGATTCATTAAAGATTTGAGGAAAAATCTCGAGAAAAATTTCACTAAAGTAATAGTTTGTTAGAGTTTCAAAAAGTAATTTTCTAAATTTTAATATTGTTTGTTGTTTAGGTCGTATTCTTTAACAATTCTTTGTCAGTGAAGTTCGCTTACAATCCATTAATAGTTCACGTTCTTATACAATTCTGTAATTCATGGAAAGACATATTAGAGAAATGTATTTCAAAATACGATTCTTTGATTTATGTCATCCTAACAGTCGATGAAATCATCAGTTCTTGCTTTCAAGAAATTATTAGTTGGACTAAAAACAAAAAGAAAGACATAAAACAATTTTATGTAATTCATTGCAATATTAATGTGAGTTTAGATTCAATTTTCAACTATTATTGAAATCCGTTTAAACTATTTTTCATATTAAGGAACTCGAGGAAAATGCAGAACAAGTCATAAAAAGAGTCTTATTTCTGGCAAAACAAACTCCAATTGAACTCTCAGGACAAGTATTTTTCATTTAAAGTTCAATTGCAATCAATATCTCAATTGTATTATAAATTAAAAACTTATTTTAAATTTAAAAATATTTAAAACTTTAGAAAAATTTGTTCAAAAATTAATTCAAGTCGTAGTTTATGAACGATTTAAAGACATGTTTCTCAAGATTTAAAGCATTTTTTAAAAATGGTTATGAAATGAAATAATTTATTAAATAAAAAAATAGTAAACAAATTAATAATAAAAGAGATGACAAGAAATGAAATCGATTTGTCGTATTTATTGCTTTGCGAACATTTTGGTTCAATTGTCGCAAATGTGGCCAAAGTATTGATGACTAAAGGCTTGTGTCCTTTAGGACTAATCGTGAAAGAGTCAAATGAATCAATAGATAGCGTGAGAAAAGCTTTGATTACTTTAATTCAACACCAATTCGTTAGTTATGAAACTAATAATAGAGGATTTATTGAGTATAAGATTGGTATCGAAGAAGTGTTAACAATATTACGATATCCTAAATATATTTATGTCTCAAAAATGCTATTTGGAGACGAAGCCGAATATATGGTCGAAGAACTCCTCAAACATGGTATGCTTACTATGACTCATACCATTCAAACTGTCGTCAATCGACTGGTTGTGGCTTTGGATCACTCGATGACTACTAATTTGGCTCAAAATGTGTATAAAGTCTTCACGAAATTCGTTGGAATGCGTTTTATACAAAGGGCTAAAACTTTCTCTAATAATACCTCTAATTCTGATCAAAATGATTGTGATCTCAAACAAACTGAAGATAATTCTGACTTATATTTATTGCCAAACATTAATTTAAGTCTTATTCAAACTGTTGTTAAAACTGAGTCCGAAAGTGAAGAACCGCTGAAAAAGAAATTAAAAAAAGATAATTCAGAGCAAAACGATTCAAACATTTATTGGAAAATCAATTTGAGTCGATTTCATCAATATTTACGCGACCAGATAATAGTCGATGCAATTAAGACTCATTATGACGACGACATCGCCGGAGAAATCGCTCGAATTATTTTGAGGTTATCTGAAGTCAATACTAACTCATTGGCGTCAATGACTTCTCCACTTTCTAAATATGATATCATTAGAGAAGCGATTAAAGAGAAAATCTGTTCCGACGAAACACAAGTTGAACAATATTTGCATTGTTTTCAAGAAGACGTTAACTTTCAGTTCGTCTCTAAGACCGAAGATCGCGGCGATGGTATGTATTCGGTTAATATAATGCGAACAATCGACAAACTCTTAGAGAATAGTTTGTCATCTATTGTTCAAAATCGTTATTGCAGTAAAAGTGCTCGAATTTATCGTTTATTACTTGAGAAAAAGTATTTACAACAAAAACAAATAGAAGAGTATGCGATGATTCCCGCAAAAGAAGCAAAACAACTGACTTATAATCTATATGTAGATAATATGCTTAAAGTTCTTCAATGTCCTAAAACTTCAGATTATGCGCCGTCCAGGACTTACTTCTTGTTCAGTATCGATAAGACAGAAGTGAGTTGTGATGTACTTCAACGCAGCTATAAGTCTGTGTTTAATGCTATAACTCGACGACTCAAAGAAGTACAACAACACAAAGTATTGCTCGAGAGAAAAAATTTTATTGATGCTCTCATTTCACGACTACAACATCAACAATCTTTTCAAGACGTCGAACAACAAATTCAAGACTTGAGAGATTCGTTCACAACTCATGATTCAGAACTTCTTGAAAAAGTTAATAATAATGTTAAAAAATTAGAACAAAGCGAACTTCAAATCGATGACACCATTTTTTTGTTTCAAACTTGGATTTTCATCAATAAAATAAATACCAAAGATTCTCAACAAACGAATACCAAACGGAAGTCTAAATCTTGAGTTTTCTTGACTGTGATTGAACTTCAAGTTGTCGTTTATATTCTTCTAAATTCTTGAATTTTAAAATATTTTAAGTTATTTTTTTATATAAAGTATAAATTTGTTCGTGTAATGAATGGGTGCGCAAAAACTCGAACAGAGTTTGTCTGTAATTCAATATTTAAAAACCTAATCATAAATGCCGGTAAATGAATGATTAACTATTGAATAAAATATCAAATGATGAATAATTTTCAATCTAAAGATTAATATTAATATAGAATAATTTTTTTATATTGCACACAATCTATGATTAAATGTGCGAAAATTTAAACAATTTCTTTGAAAAACCTATAAAAATAGAGCCTAAATAATAATTCAATTGCGTTTTTACCTTTTGGATAACTTTCTGAAAGTTTGTCATTCAATAACAATAATTGTTTATTAAAGTATGGTTTTGAATGAATAATCTGAAACTATTTAAAGCTCGACCTAAAGCCTACCCTGTCATTACACAACTTGATAAGAATTTGAAAACTGGCTTTTACTTACTCTATCTTTTTCACTTCTTATAAGATCGATATCTCTTTCTTTGAAATTGATATCTTTTGCCGGATCGTCAGGAATAATAAGTTTTGTAACGATTTGCGGAAACATTGAAGTGTACATTCGTTTTACAGCTTCGATAGATTCGTGACCAATGGCTTGAAACGAATCGCTTCCAAATGGTATCAAAATAGGTTTTGTGTAATCAGAATGAAAAGATAACGAGTCGACCGGTGTTTCGAATGCCAAGTTATTCAATGCAATACGACTTTTATTTATAAGTGCTTCAGATTTAGTTGAAATAAACATAAGTTGAGCGCCGGCTGTGTGTGATATAAGCCTTAAATAGCGTACAATTAGTTTTTTCTTTTCTGGATCAAAATCCTATTCAAAATGAAAAAATATATAATAATAAACATATTAAATAAATTTATATGAAAAAAAAGATTTGCATTATTTTTATTAATGATTTGTTTGCCTGAAAAATGTCATATTTCGAGCCAATAATCAGTAATGGGATCGGAAATAGATTCAATTGTCCGATATCTTCATTATGTTTTCCTAATCTCTGTATCGCTCTTTCGCGGAGTTGTTTTTCCATTGTATTCGCGCTCTTATTTGATAATAAAGTTGAAATAAGTTCGCGAATAGAACTTAACAAAGTTTCTGTTGTTATAATCAATTCTTCAGACGCTGAAAGATCCACAACAAGAACCAATGATGTAGTGCTTAATTTTGACAGTATAGCAAACATATTAAAGACAATTTTTGAATATTTGTTTGTTTGAAAATAAAGTCTTATTTGAATTATGTATAGATTCGTTAACTTATTCAAAGTTTAAAATGAGTCTTACGGTAAAGTTTGTTGAGTAATAGCGAATCCAATCAAATTGCTGAATAGAACTCCTCCACCCAATTCCCATATATTACAAATATCTTTTCCCTAACAAACAAATCACATTAAAATTATTCTCAAATTATTTCAAATGATAATATGATTTATTCCTTACGGCTTCATTAGCTTTAGGTTTTCTGGCAAATAGATATTCTAAAGCAACTGTCGGTTTTGGGGAATCATTTTTATCAATAAATCGATAAATAATACTTGTTTTTCCCTATGAATAAAAAATATTTAATAAATAAAATTGAGACACAACTTGAATAGTTTACTCCTTGTTTGCTACCAACGAAAACAAGAGTTGAATTTCCATTAATTTTATCTTTTTCTAAGTGTACGCTTGAAAGTTCATTCGCTATTTCCCAAATATTCTTCCTGTAAAATTTTCAACTCAATCAAATAATAATATATCTAAACAAAAAATTCTCACTTTGAAGAAGTCATTCTTCAGAACAATCTCCTGATATATCAATTTCTTAATCACTAGTTTTAATAATTATTCAACTATTTTTGAACAGTTAAATGAGTTCTTATTTTCATTTTCACGTTATTTGCCAGAAGTTACTATTGATCAGTAGAAACTTAGCAACCGATTGGTTGCCAAATGTTCGAATTGAAATCAAAACAAATAACTTCAATTAAAATATATCATATCTTCAGTATATAATAAGGCTAAACATTAAAGTAAAATTTAAATTTAAATTACTTGTTGTCGAATTAAGTTTTGCCAATTCTTAATGACTCTCAGTTGATATTTTTCAGGAACCAGAAAATGTCTTACCGGGAGTTAAGAAGTAATAAATTCTGTTAAAATAATTTTATCTTATAACATTTTTTGCTTAGATTTTACTGAAATGTTGAGAGCTTTGGGTTATCCAAGACTTGTATCAATGGAAAACTTTCGAAATCCTAATTTCCCTTTAGTTGCAGAGCTATTGCAATGGCTTATCAATAGGTATTGTAGTTCTAATAAAATAATAATCAGTTATTGAAACTTCTGAAAGTGTGTTAATTTTCATTTGATTGAACGCATTTGATTTCAGATTCGATCCTTCTATTGAAATTTTGGGAGATATTGACACAGAACAAGATCGTGTAATTTTTATAAGAACTTCTGCACAGATGATGGTATGATCTGTAAATATTTGTAAATATTGTCTTCAAATAATTCAGTAAATTTTTTTCGCTTGAGTTTTTAATGTTTTATTCTGTAAATAATATCATTTTAGGCGACAAAAGCCCAAATTAAATTGAATACTAAAAAATTATACATGTCTGACGGCCACGCAGTTCAAGAATTATTGAAAATAACTAAACTCTTATACGAAGCCTCAAAACAATCAGTATCGCGTGAAAATGATGAAAACGATATAACGGAAAATATATTATCTGATCCAACAATTCTAACAAAGGTTTCAAAAATTCAAGAATTGTAGAATACTTTTGATTATCTAATTTCAAATATGAGCAGAAGAAAACTTTTTTGAGAAGTTTTTTTTCAGAAACTTAGTTTTTAATGTCAAACTTTTCAATTCAATTATTGTTTTTCAAACACTATAGATAAGAGAACTGAAAATGTCTCGACAATTAGCCTCAGAAATTACCCAAAAAGGTGCAAATCTTTATGACTTACTCGCGCAAGAAATAGAAGTCAGAGTAAGTTTTCGTAAACATTTAGTCAAAATTTGTTTCAATTATTCGATTTTATTCTATTTGAAAATCCATTAACTGAAGGAAAAAAGAGCTTCAGTAATGGCCCGACAGCTGGAAATTCCTGAAATAGAAGGTTGTATTCGAGACTCTATAAAAGAACTACAAATTGAAATTGAAAATATAAACTATAAAATCGATAACGTGGCAGCAGATGAGGCAAATCTGGACGCAAAAATTGAAAAAAAGAAAGCAGAGCTTGAGAGAAATCAGAAGAGACTTCAAACACTTCGAGCTGTTCGGTTAGAATAGTTTTCTTTTTTAATAAAGTAATTGACTTATAATGACTGCTTAATTAAATCTTGAAGTAATTCGATTCTCAAAAACACTTAACTCTCATTCGATATTTTCCTAACAAATATTCTAACAATCTCTTTATTGTTTAAACAAAAATCATTTCCATTTTGAAAGGTTTCCAATAACTCTTGAGTGAGAGCATGAATTTTAGACGATATCAATTTTTAACAAATTTATCGATTATTATATTTCTAAAGCATTATTTTATTGAATACTTAGACCAGCCTTTATGGATGAATATGATAAATTGGAAGAAGAATTGGCTTATATTTATGAATTATATATAACAAAGTTTAGATGTCTTACATTTCTTGAACAGCAATTGGAAGAGATTGAAGAGAGCGAACTCGAAAAGATTCAAGTATTTTATTATTATTTATTTGAATTCACATTTGAGCACAATTTTCATCTTTTTTAGCAAAGAGATGAACAAATAAAAAAAATGGTGGAACAGATGAAACAAGAAGAGCTCTTAAGGACAGAGACTGAAACGGGTTCTATCGATGATTTGATAGCAAATGATGACGAAGAAGAGACTGACGAAATGACTAACACTAATATGGCTAATGAAACAGAAAAGTTGAAGCGACCGCTACTCAATACGGGTTCTATTGATATTAAAAAGAGAAGTGCCACCACTGGTAGGGTTAGAATGTTTGGGTCTATTCTCGATGGAGAAAAAGATGACAGTTTGGACTCTGATCTAGACTTAGATCAAGACGATGACGACGCCTCTGATCTGGACAGTGAGGACGAAATGGAACTCTTGAATCTGACTAATACTCGAAAAGATGATAAGAAACGTATCACAAATGAAGACAACGCAAAATCTGTTCCGAATCAAAATGATAGCGACAATGATTTTTAAATGAATATGTTTTGGACAATATCTACAAAATAAATGTAATTTATTTGAGAATTATTGATAACAGTGATTACATTTGTTAAACAATTAGATACAGTTCTTAGGATTTTAACCTCTATTTTATAATTATTCAAACGCTGAGCACTCAATAGATAAACATTTTGAAAATAAATGCTAAGTCTATACCAACTTTCAAGATTTCTAATGAATAAAAATCTAACAATCATTATAACTATCGTTATAAATATAGATTCATTAAAACATAATTCACTTTAAAAGTGCAATAGATCTTAAAATATGGTATAAAGTAAGTCAAAATATATCAATACAATAAATACATTGAATGGCATAAGTATTAGTTTTATTGAAAACAGATCATTTTCTTCTAAAAAAAATGACTAGACTTTGAGAACGTATCAATTAATAAGTTATATATGTCATGAGTAACTGACGTGCAGTTGCGATAATACTTTGGCATAGTTTGTATAAATTATTCATTTATTTGGTTTACTTTCAATATTTATTTGATATAAGTTTTACTCAATTTGGTTTCTATAGAGAACTTAAAGGAATGTCCTGTAATTGAAAATATATAATTAATAGTTAACTAATTATTCAAAATAATACTTTGATCAGTAATTACCACATCATTGCAATTGAATTCTACTTTTTTTATGCGTTCGATTTCCAAATCTTCATTGAGATGATGTGCAGCTATGGATGAATTGTCATTTGATGCGAATCTGGACTCATCAGAAATGAGGAAAAGGCCCGAATAAATATGTGGTCCATTAGAAAGTGATGGCTTTATGACTGAATTTTGGTGATTATGAAGTGACGGATTTGTTTTATTGCTAACAGAACTGATCCCATTCTCTTCTCTCGGTTTAGAGACAAATTCACTTTTTGATGGCGTCTTATTTCTGTTATTTCTTGAGATAACAGCACTCATCACATCGATTGTTATACTTTGAGCTAAGTTTCTTGCGAAATCATCCAAATCTATAGCATTGTCAAGAGTTTGGCGTTTATCGATTTTTTCTGATAGAGTCGGTTCTGCTTCGATATTAACCAAAGTGTAATTTATTGGTTCAAAGTTTTGCTGTTTTTGTTGATTATGCGATTGTGGTTTTATTTTAGTGCTATTTTTACGACACGGACAATAACTTGTAGTACTTATACTGCTGTGCGACGATTGAGTACGTTTTGCAGTTTTCTTATTCTTTCCTTCAATTAATTGTTGAATATAAGCCGAATTGTCTTTGTCTGTTTTCTTGAGCTTTTCTTTGAGATACGCCACTTCATGTTCCAAGTCTTCTACTTTCAGAATCAAAATATCGATTTTGTGTTCGGCCTGAGTTTTCTCTTTATCGCATATATTCAATAATTGAATGAGTCTTTGTTGCGATTCTTCAATCATTGTTTGAATTATTTTGTAGACGCGCCACAATCTTAACAATACGATCAAAAGAATAGATTTTTGGCCTCCATTTCTATCTCGAGAATTATGCAAAAAGAATACAATATTCAAAACGAATAAAACGTTAACGAGCAATGAGTCAAATAATTCAAATGGTTGGACAAATAATTTCATTTTTCCGCTATATATTCGCAGTAAAACCTGTTCATTAAAAAGAATACATTATTTAAAGTTTATTATTTGAATGAAAAGAAGAATGAATTTGTTTTCTTACTTCGACAAAGAATAACAATGTAATAGTTAGCGACGTATAGGTCAATGTGTTTTTGGCGGTGAGCAAATTTGGGCTTATTTGTGATGAATTATTGCTATCATAAGTAGATGTGTTTGTGATTGAGGTTAGATTTGTGCAGTTAGTCAGCTCTCTCCACGACGGATCTTAATTCAAATACAAATTACTCTCAAATCAATCGTAAATTAACAGTCATTCATAGAGTTAACTATTTCTTAAACTTATTTAAATTCGTTTAAAACAAGAGCTCATCTTTTCTGCCGTAAAATGTATAGAAATGTGAAAAGAAAATAAAAAATTTTACAAAATTAATTACATCAAAATTATAATTGGTTTAATTTTGATGTAATTGATTTGTAACTAAGTCGTAGCCCTACTCTATCAATACTGTCAAACTTGTTGAAAATTTGCTTTTTTTCAATTTCATAACTGGTTTATGAAAATAAGTTAATGTGAAACTAAAATCAATCTTAAATGAAAGCCTCAATAAATGAATTTAATTAATAGATTAATGCAATTACTATTAAATTGATCGCTTTGGGCAAAAGGGCTTCACAAGTGTTTACATTATCAATCTTTTGATCAATTCAACACTTTCTTAATTTTCTCAAAAAAGACTATAAAATAGATGAGAAAATTGTTTTAAAAGCAATCAATTCCTAACTTAAGGCTCAGTTCGGCTTAAATTGAATCTTAAGTTAATATTAATTTTGATCTCATATTAGAGACAAAAATATGAATTATTTATCAAATTAATAAATAATTAAATGAAATATTAATAGAATTGATGTAAACCTTGAATCCATTTGTAGTCAATGAGCAATTGGCAGATAATGACCAAACCCTCGATTAATACCAATAATATGATCACAACATTGAATAGTTTAGTGTTAACTAAACTCCAAATACGATTCGATAACCTATTCATACATTCATTCAATTATTTATAATTATTTTGAGTCAAAATGTTATTGAATTTGAAATTAATTTTCAATTATTTTCTTAAAATTTATTTTGTAATAAAATGTTTTTTTTCAAAACTAATGATTAGTGAATGCAATGAAATGAAAGCTTCGACTGACTTTTGAGAGTCATTGTCATCATTAAAGTCAAGACCAA
>JAQIWZ010001709.1:0-10952 GCA_034697245.1 Malaconothrus monodactylus
ATCAACTTTTTGATTTAACTTAAATATAAATCTAATTTATTAATAAGTAATAAATTATTACTAATAAGGATTAAAAAATGAGAATTTCAAAACAAGAAGCAAAAATAAAAATAGCAAAAATTAACAGTCATTTGTAAACTAATACAGGAAATTAAAAACCTGAATAATTTAAATACATGTTTCTCGTTATAATAATGGTTAGTATTTTGCTCAGAATTGATTTTTAGTACAATATTTTTTTATTGATTTTATTTCTGAGGTTTTCAAATTCATCGCACAGTAAATAAATATTTTTCAAGAAAAAAAAATTCATAACTCGATTTCTTTATATTGCGAATGCTTCAGAAAAAAACAGGAAAAGATTTAAAGCAATTTAAAGTCTGTAAAATTCAAGAGTTAACTCGATTTACTTTATGAAGGGTTAGATTTTTAGAAAAATTTTATTGAATTTTTCTGACACAAAATTTGGTTTACTATCAAAGATGAAAATAATTAGATGTGATATTTGCTTTGATGAATAGGGATTTATTACATAAAGACAATAAATTTGAAGTGAATTCAGTTTATAAAAAACAAATGTTAGGCAAACAGAAAAGTTACTATTTCTAAATATAATTTATTTTTGGGCTAAATAGTCAAAAGAGTCATTCGAATTGAAATTTATTTAATTAGTTTTCTTGTGATGTATTTATAATCTGCAGTTACAAAAGCATTTTACCAGAAATTCTTTATTCATAATGTATAATAAGATTTATCAGATATAAAATAATAATAATAATAATAATATTATACTTTATATAACGAATAATTAACAATAATCCGGATTTGCAATCAGTTAGATGTAAATAACATGATTCTAAAAAAAATTAGACAAAATCAAAATTTTGTCATATTTCTAATTAAATATTCTTTACTTTTATGATTATGTGCATGATTTAATTTTAGATTAGAAGAGCTAAAAATAGAATATATTTTTGTTAATGGTCAAAGACTTGATTATAAATATAGAAACATTTTGCTTCTACTTTAAATAATAAATTATATTATGAATTTCACTCTAAATTATGTTTATGAATCATTTAAATTTAAATTATTCTCAAAGGATTTTGCACATAATTTAAATAATTCAAATATTTGAACAATAAGAAAAGGTTAAATTAAAATAAATTTGAAATAATACGATAACACTACCTGTTATTCTAAAATTAATTTATATTTTGTTGGATCGATTGTGTCTTTTTACTAATTTTAAATACAGTAATGATTTCGAAAAAGTTTCGGAAGTATAAAAAATTGAATTTCTAGTAATTGACAATTCATTTGTCTTCATTGGTAGCATAAGAAACAAAAAAACTAAGAAAAGGAGAAGAAGTAGTTGAAGGAGAATAAGGAAAAGAAGAGATACTAATACAAAGAGATGAAAGAGTAAAAAGAAAAGTCATAGATTTCTATAAGTCATTGCTTAGTGCGGATGCCGACACTTGGCTGAGAAAAAGCTGGAGGAAGATAGAAAAGTGGCACCAACTCAAGGAAAAGAGAACAGAATAATTCTTGGAAATTCAACAAAGCCAGAGAAGAGCCCCTTTTCTGCATAAATTAATTTTCAACCGTTTTAATAGTCAAAAATATGAACTCAACTGAAACTTGATATGAAATGATTTGGATCCCATTGCTTTCATTTAAAGGACTGATGCGGTAAAGAGTTGTGATCTAAAGACTGATTGTGTCCACAATTTATTGAATTCTCGATAAAAATAGCAAAAATTTAATCTTGAGCTTTAGAAAGACTATCTCAAAACTAAGACTCCGACTCCAACTCCAACTTAAAGCTCAAATCCCGACATCCCTATTGCTTAGTATCGATTGAGTAAAGCGTCACAAACGTATAGAAAGACACACTTTAAGAGCTATGCAATCAACTGATGGCAATCTTGGCATTCCTTAAAGCCGTTCTTTTGCACACATATATAAACTGCTGATAAATCTGAACTACTGCTGAGTAAGATGAATGTTTTTACTAATAATTTGAGATAATCAGACATTATTTCTTATGATATATAATATTTGATGATTCATTCATTTCGTTCTTTGTGCTTTTTTCATAACTTTTCTACCGCTAACTTTTATAAATTGATAAAAAAAAGTAACTTTATATCGATTTTCTTGTGACAAATATTACACCTCTTGCAATAGACGTTTTTTGACGCAAAAATAGATTTGATATATGGAATAAATACTTTTATTGCAGTGAATTGGAAAAGGCATAATAGGATAATATTTTTGAATAAATTAATATTTTAACCAAAGAAAATCTCTAGATTGAAAATCATTGAATAAACTTAATTGAACTGAAGAAATAAAAAGTTTACAAATTCTATTGGCTCTGAAAATTGATTATTGGATTTAACATTTTGAATGCTTTCGATCCATTTAATACAGAGATAAGCAAAAATTCACCAGTCTTTTGAGTAAAAAATCATAAATAAATAAATGTTTCAAAATTACCCTTCTTTCAAATAAAATATTAGAGCATAAAAAGAACATTCAAAACTACAAACAATTCAAAGTTTAAATATTAAGTATAATCAGTCATTCTGTATTTTTTTTATAAATTTTCATTTATTCACTTTAAAGAATTGAAACTAATTTGAAGATAACTTTTCGTGCATAAAATAACTCAAAAAATATTAAAAATGATAAGCAATGTTGATTTTATTTTTATGAATGAATTTGATGCCATCAGAAAAGCGAATCAAATTATCGAAAAAAGTAATTAAGTAGAACTGATAATTAAGTTGTGTAAAATAAATGTTTAAATATTCGTACTCTGTATACATTAGTTTAGCTAAAAATAAACAATTTCTTGCTGAAGGAACACTGTTTCATGTTCAATAAAACTAAATTCATTTTTATTTTGACCTACTAAATAATTTTTAGATCTAATAATTCTATTATCAATGAAATAACCGTGAATTTAAAACTTGATTTCAATAACACCTTAAAGCCCTATTTCATTAAACTTTTATTTTGTTAAATGAAATTCCTATAAAGGAACGAGTTGTAATATTGTTTCCTTGAAAAATTTTGTGATTTAGAGAATGAAATCAAAAACTTTTCTAACAATTTACTTAATACTAAAGCATTTCAAAAATTAACGGTTTGGATGATGTTATTTGAAACAAATTTATTTTTATTTGCCCATTGGTTCAAATAATTTGGTTGTTTTCAACTTTTTTTCGCAGAAAATTTTACATTGAATTTTTAAGTGTATTTCCCTTAATACAAGTATCAAATAAAAAACCTTTTATTAAAAAATAACATAAAATATATTACATTAAACTTAATTGCATTGAACATAATTAAAATATATGACAGAATAAAAATTTGATCCTTTCTTAAAGCTAGTGTTATATCCAATGAAAAGGTACTAAAATTTGAATTCAATCGATTAAGAAGTGAGAAAAGTATAGTAATTTATTAGTAATTTATTTTATGTTGGAAGTCGACAAAAAATCAACAAAAGACTTTCAATGATTTAAAATATATTTTGAATAGAAAATGGGAATTAAAATTGAATATAATAAAAAAGGAGAGGCTTTGAATGCGATGTCAAATTAAAAATAGTTACTATGGTTACACCTTTTCATCTTTTTTCTCTTGTTCTCTTTTTTTTCTCTTTCAATATGTAAAGAAATTAGATATAAACTCAAGTTATAGGTATAGCAGGAATTGTTTTTTGAGTTAAGATTATTCAAACATTTTTTGAAGGTAAATATCGATTAAATTATTTCATATCATAATTCAAGTCTTGATCCCACGTAAAATTCAAATATTGAGCAATCAATTGATCACTTGAATAAGAAATTATTTATTTATATATTTTCTTTAAAAAACTAGAACATTATTAGAGAATATATTAAATTGCATGAAATGATTCCTTGAGTGAATATATTGTACAAAAAAACAACAACAATAAGTAAATGATGTTTATGAAAATCAAAATATGTCAATAATAATAGTTTTTATTTTAATTCAAATCATTGCGTTTAAGACAGCGATCATTGCCAATCATATTTTCGAAGTGTGAAGTACTCTACTTTTAAAATAATTGCATTAAATTGATTGGAAACACGTTTGACAGTTGAAATTTGAGTATATTTATTGATCAATAGTTTAGTTCTGTATTGAATGGCTTTAAAACAGAGAGTAATGATAGCATTACTAGAGTTATAGCGGAAATAAATGGTCAATAAATAAGATAATTCGACAAATAGTAGAATGTGAGTTAATAGTTCTCTAGTATTTCTTCAAATTCTTTTGTGAATTGAAGCGTTTAAGAAAAGCTAATTTAAGTTTAATTAGCAATTATTTATTACTAATGAGAACATTCAATGAAATAATCAATTTAAGATAAATATTCATATTTTTTGAGTCTTCGTTATTAAACTAAAAAAGAAGTCTTACGTGAAGAGAAGGAAATTAAACTTAAATAAAGACAGAAATCGAAATATTATTAGAATCTGTTTCAAAGTTATAGTTAATTCTGTATTTAATATTCACGAGTCAGTAAAGTTTGAAACTTTGATGAAATTGAATAAAATAATAATAAATTAGTAATAGAAAGAAACAAAGGAGAATTTAATTAAGTATTGCAAATTTGAATAGAGAGAAAAACAATGAAAATTCATTCGTTTCTAATTTATTGGCACTTTGGTGCTAATGACTTTTTATGGAATCTTTTAAGTGAAAATATAGTCTTTAATATTTATTATTCTGTTATTTAACACTCATTCGTGACAATAAAGCATTTCAATGAATCTGTTAATGACCTTTACATACGATTATAAATAATTTGAGTTTGATTCAGACGTTGCTCTTGTGAGCGTGGGCGAATCAAAGCTTATATTTATATCTCTATTGTTTAAATAAGTATTTTTATAATAATGGTTATTCAGTCTATCAGGAGTTTAACATGACTAATTCATTAGATTAAAAGCAAATAACCTAATAATCTAGCATTTCATTCGTTGGAAACGACGGAATTACAAAATGAGTAATTCAATATAAACTAAACAATCTTTTAATAAAATTCTATTTTCTTCAAATTTCAAACAAAATGATGAAAAATAGATTATCTCGTCTTCAACATTGCGGGAGTTTTATTATGGAAGTTAAGCCTCGAATATGAAATTTTCAATTTGATTGAGAGTTTTGTGTACGAAATAATTGAATTTTGCTTAATTTGAATTAGGATTGTTATTTTGCTCTTCAAACTGAAATGAATGCTCTAATGTTTTGATCACCTTTTAGAAAATTTAGAAAAGTTCAAAGAATAAATAGCATTAAAGTAGAATTAAGCGGAATTTGGAGTTAATTAATTCAAGAATTTTTAAATTTCAATCATTTATTATTCTGGCTTTAATTTGAATAAATAAAACATTTTGTTCTAAAGTTCTTTTAACTTTGATTATACCAAAGCCTAAAGCTATGCTCAATTAATTTTTAGCTTTAATTTTTAGTGTAAAGCCATTCAATTGAATAGATTTTGTATTTTATTAATTAATTTGTTTTCAAATAAAACTTCATTTCAACTCTAATAAAAAAAAATTTTAAATTAATTATAAAACCATAATATTTTTACAAAATAAATATAAATAAGTGTTATTTTAGTAGTTAATTGTCAATTGAATGCTATCATTGATAACAAAATGATTAATTTGTTTACAAAACAAGAATTTTTAAATGAAAAATGAACTAAATATTAATTATATTCACTAAAAATTAATTCAAATTCTAATTTAATATTTCTTTTCTAAACTCGATATATCTGTTAAAGCGTTGAATGAGTTTTCATTTATAAATAATAGTGATTCCAATAGAAAGAGATTAATTCTCAACAACAATCATTTGTTTTTGATAATTAATTTTATCGATGATTTACTACTTCCTGACAACTAAACCATAAGATTGAAACTAGAAAATCAATATACATTCCAAAGCTACCAAATAAATCTTTTTTATTATACTGTTTCTCAAAATATTGGCCCTACAGAAGAGGAAACTCGAATCCATGCAAATAAATAATAATAATAAATATGTTTTTTTTGCAAAATTGTAAGCATCGGCCGAAATGTTTTCTAAACATTTATCGTTAGAAAAATAGATTTTAATGCAAACATAAATTTAAAGGGTAGCCAACTCTGGAATTTAGCAACAAAACTTCGTAATAGTTTTTATCATAATTCCTACGAGAATGATTAAAAATTCTTTACTATCAGTTTTTTAATACATATTTCTAGAAAATTAGATCTATTTTCAATGTAAAAATTCTTCTTAACTTAATATAAAATTCTTTTCATTCCCAGAATTTTTATTTCTTAATCAAAATTAGAGAAAGAGTTGTTCACTTTTATGGCATTCTCAATGAAATGAAACTCATAATAATTTAAGTGACTCTAAGATAATAACATAATAGTCATCAATAATATGAGTTTTCTTAATGATAAAAAATAATTAATATAATTAATCTAATGATGAAATTACTTTAGAATATTTAGAGCCTTTCAGTAAAATCGATAGATATATTAATTAAACAAAAAACAAACGTGGCTCGTGTGGGGATCGAACCCACGACATCCGCGTTATTAGCACGGCGCTCTAACCATCTGAGCTAACAAGCCTTAATTGAATATGATGAACATATTTTCTGCCCTCATGCATATCACACACTCACAGGTACATTCTCAAATATTTTGTTTACAAATTGTAAGTTACAATTTGAATCGTCAATTATGATAACAGTTTTGAGCTTTGTTATCTTTATTAATAAAAATTATTATTTTTCTTGTTAAAAGCTTCTCAAGTGCTTAATTAAGGCTTGTTTGCATTGATATGATTTGAAAACAAGATTGTTTTCTAGCGTTAAATAAATATTATTAATAACCATATTGTTAAGTCTGATATAAAAAAATCTCATTATCTCATCACGAAAGTCTTTTAAAATTAAATGAAACAATGTTGAAATGAATTTGTTTGTCTCTTCTTAAAGCATAAAATTGAATATAAAAGGACTACAGTTAAACTCGTTTATAACAAACTCGTCGGTGCGACCAAAAGCCTTCGTTAAAAGCGAGTTTTCATTATAACCGTTCAATTTATAAAGAAATGTATGCGATCGGCGAAAACGATGAGCTTCGTTATAAACAGCAATAAGTTATAACCGAGTTCGTTATAAATGGGTTTAATTGTATTTGATAAAGCATTAATGAGTTGAACCACATTTGTATGAAAGGCCTTCTTATCACTATTGATATCATTGATATCATTGATCTAACATTACTTGAAATCGAGCACTATTTCGTTCCTACCACTATATCTGGTAATGTCTTACTTTATTATTTGTTTATATCAACTTTTTCTCATGCAAACTTATGACTTATCGACTCACGAGTGAAAGAATCACATAATTCTTATGATTGATTGCTGTTTATATTATATTTTAAAATAGTATTCACAATCACATAAAGAAATATAAAAATTTTATTAAATACAAAATGCTCAGTGAATACTTCATGTGAATAAAACTAAACTAAGAAAGACATCATGCCTGACGATTGAGCGAAACTTGTCTTACATTTCGTTTGCAATCAGGCTTTTTATGAATATATGAAAATAAGTTTTAAGAAAAAAAAAGAAGAGCAAAAATGCATTAGTTTTGAAACAAATTGGAAAAATAAATAAATGGAATACGTTTTTATTATACAGAAATGAATCTAAAGAGTTATTTAAATTTAATGCACATTCAGACCAATGAAAAAAGTTGTAAATTAATCAATGGAATGGTTTTCATATTATTTAGAGTGAACTACATTTTCATATTGTCTGTCATATTGTTAGTCTGTCTTCACTTTAGAAGTTTTTGACTTCTGTCATATTCAGTACTAAGAGTAATGAATATAAAGGAATATTCTTTGCATTTATTCTTTACATTAAGAGTCAACAAAAGGATTGAAAGGTAAAAAGACTATAATTGAAAAGAACTTTTTTCCTGTTTTCCTTATATTTTGTTGTTATGACTACTGGTTAAAGAAAATATTATCTCAGACACAATATACTGAAAATGCAGTCAACGAATAGACATTTCTGAATAACAATCTATAATATGCGTAACGATTGAGATTTTTTGTTGTTGTCATTATATTAATATTGAATGAAAAACATTTTCTGTTCCAAATAATATTTACTACAGTCGTTCCACTCTATAACCGATCAATTCTAACAGTCATTTATATTTAACAGCCTTTACACAAAATATTATCTAATCTCAAGTGTTTAGTTCGTGTCTAAAACATTTAGTTTATGAAAACTGAATATAGAATTATTGACGAAATATTGTATTCATAAAACTTTTATACAATATATAATATTTAGAAAAAGGTGTTTCAAACTTATTGGGAAAATCAAAAATAAAATAATAATATGTTAAAAGAAATTTCTTTATCGTTGATAAATTCGGGAAGGAATTGATTTTCAATTGATAATTGAACACAACAGTGATTCAAGTTATTAATCATATTCTTATAGTCTTCTCATTATATAGTTAATCATTCGCTTTAATTAAGTAAAAGAAGAGATTTAATGAAATAATTTTCGAAGAATCGACTGTATTTTTGATGATTCTCTATTTTTGAATATACGTAAAAGCTATAAATATCTGGAGTCTGAAAATACTTCCTTTTTATATTTATATTTATATCTGATCTCATTATGCATTAATATATAATTAGATAATATGAGTCCTGGAGTATAAGTTAAATAATGTATAATAAATGTAAATTTAGTAAAGATATAATTATTAAGCTATGCACTAAATTTGCACTCATTTTGGTAACGAGAGTTGACTTGTTAGCAATTGATCATAACTCTATTGTTTTATTTGATTATTAAACCTCAAAAATTGTAAGAGTATTGTCTTTAAGAAAGACATTTTATCTGATTATTTGTTCAAAAAAACTAACAATACAATGATTATTCTAAGTGAAATATGAATTCAAATTCAAATTTGATTGGTTGATGTATTTATTTATGAGCTCATTTCAAACTCACAAATTCAAATTTTCTGTAATAGAATCAAAATAGATATTATAAGCAGATAAGCAATCGGTAAAATAATTCAAATTATTAACATTTATTTTCAGAGATGTTTCAAAATTCAAATTTATACTGATTTATAGATCAATAAAAGTTGTTTTTCCGAAAAAATCCTTAATTATTGTTTGATGGAAAAAGTGATGTTCAGACTTATATTTGGTTTCTCATTGACATAATTTTGAAGATCAACTTGGAAGAAAGTAAAAAAAAGTTGAATTATTTTTAAAGCAAAATTGAAAATCATAGAGAAGACTCATTTTGACTTTCTTAAAATTTGTTGTTACTTTTCGATTAAAGAAACTTGAAAACAAAATCCTATAACTAAGAAGAAAATATTGATCCTTTCCACTATGCCTTTCCTTTCTTTCCAAACTGAGAGCTTTAGAAAATAAATAAAAATAAAGATTCACTAAAACAAGCCTTTCTTCCAAAATAAACTCTTCTCATCAGGTGTTTTCATGAATAGGAAGAATTGGAACTAATTTTATTCTGAGAACTACATAAAAATGAATTACGTGAAAAACTCATTAACCGCCAACGCATTTATTCTAAAAGAAAGCCGAAAAGATAGTTGAATTCTAGTGAATGCAAATATTTCTATGAATGGATTTGTTTCTTGTATTCATTCATCATCATTTTTAAATGAAATGTTAGAATTCTTTAAAGTATTAATATATGCATTGAAACCATATCTCACAGAAGTCTTATTTTTAAGAAAAAGGTCAATAGTTTTAACTATTACTTAGAGCCAGACTTTTCAGGTTCGCTACAAAACTAATTGGGCTCAAAAGACAATTTTCCTCAAAATATATCAATTTTCCTGCAAATTAAATAATTATTTTCCTCGTATTTTATTGGCTAAAAATTTTGAGGGTCTTGACTACCCGTACAGCTGTAAATACGGTTAAAAATGTTTAATCTCAAACATGTTGAGTGATTGCTTACATTAGTCTCAATAGTATATCGAATACTCAGACTTAATTGAATATACTACATGGTATTGAATATACTATTTTGTAGATTATACATCATTAGCTAATGAAAATAAGTCACAAAAATGAGTTAAGTTAGCAATTTGGAAAAGTATTAAGCTTTTCATTAAATACATCATTATTACACATTAAGCAAGTAATATATTTTTAACTTATTTTGAAGCTAATTCCAAGGATTTTAAAGGTATTTATAAGTTTTCATAAAATTTAATTCAGAAATATTATTAAAGCTTGTTGTGAAGCATTTTCAATGAATTTTACATAAAAAAAAGTTGAAAAAAATCTTATTCAATATCAAATGTGATATAAATTTTAAAAGAAAATAATAAAAACTTACTTTTGACACAAAAATATTGAATTCTTATAAATAAAATGACTTGAAAATGATACTAAAACAATACCATTAAATAATGAACCATAATAACAAGAAAGAATTACAGTAATGCACACATAAAATGATTATCCAAAATAGCGTATAAATAATCCAGAAACATATTTGATAAAGAACAAGCTGACAAAATTCATAAGACTTACACATCACCATAACAACAGAGTTAAAGGAACTAAAATCTTTTTTCTAAATCCTTTTCTCATCATTGCTAAGTGCGTGTTTGTGACAGTTCATTCATTGAATATATCATTTTAAACTGTCTTGAGTCGAGTCTTGTCGGTGAGAGTGAATGACATATACAAAGTGCAATCCACTAATTTTTTCACTATATGCACTCGGATGTTAGTCTTAATTTGAATTTCATAAACTACAAGGGAATGAGAGATAAACTACTTTTAGAATATTTGAGATCGGAAGAG
>JAQIWZ010001710.1:0-10943 GCA_034697245.1 Malaconothrus monodactylus
AAACACAAGTTTGAAAACTTTGTTCATCAATTGATTTAAATATTTGTGAGAATGTCATCGACTGAAGAAGTATTTAAATTATTAATACTATACGGAAGTGAAACTGGAAATAGTGAAGACTTAGCCAAACGTATAGCACAACAAGCGATCAGACAATCAATTAATGTTTGGGTGAAAGCGTGTGATGATTACGATGTGTCTCAACTTATTTACGAACAAATGGTTTTATTTATATGTTCGACAACAGGTATTGGAGAAGAACCCAATAATATGAAGAAGTTTTGGAAATTTATTCGACGCAAAGATTTGCCAAACGATTCGTTGACAACCGTTCACATAGCAGTCATAGGAATGGGTGACTCTTCGTATCAAAAGTATAATTTTGTGGCTAAAAAACTTTATAAAAGATTATTAGAATTGGGAGCAATTGGTTTGACTCAATTGGCTTTAGGCGATGAACAACACGATTGCGGACCAAACGCTACAATTGATCCCTGGCTTATAAACTTTTGGGACGAACTGAAGCGAGTCTTTCATATTCCTCATAATTTATTAACTTTTAAAGACACGAACGAACTCTTGAGCCCCAGCTTTAAAGTTCAATTCATTGATGAAAATTATAGCCCTCTTTCAAACGATTTTTCCAATGAATTAAATGAAAATTCATTACCTTTTTATCACAAAAACAATCCATATTTAGCAAGAGTTTTAAGTAATGAACGCGTAACAAGAACGGAACACTTTCAAGACGTAAGACTCATTAAATTAGAAATAGGAGACGAACCATCGCTAAAGTATGGTTTGGGAGACGTCTGTTTAGTTAGACCTCAAAATAGTGCTCAAAATGTTGAACAATTTTTATCACTATTAAAATTAGATAGTAATCAAAACTTTATTTTAACAAAAGGTGAACACAATTGGATGAGTGATGACTCTTATTATAATAATCTTCCGAATCCATGTTCCGTTTTAACACTTGTTACTGATTATTTAGACATTCAATCAATACCTAAGCGATCATTTTTTGAATTATTTTGGCGTTTCAGTCAAAATGATTTAGAAAAACAAAAATTGCAAGAATTTGCGTCAACCAGTTCTCAGGAAGACTTATATGAATATTGCAATCGTCCGAAACGCAATATATTGGAAGTGCTCTCAGATTTTCCCAATACTACGCCTCACATCAAATTTGAATATTTATTTGATTTAATCCCACCTATAAATCCGAGACCCTTTTCAATCGCTTCCTCATTAAATGCAAACCCTAATGAACTTCATTTATTGGTCGCAGTCGTCAACTATAGAACACGTATGAAAAAGCCGAGACTTGGCCTCTGTTCCAATTGGTTGGCCAATCAAACTGTTGAAAGTGGTGCAAAAATGCCCATATATTTGAGAAAAGGAACTTTCAAATTGCCATCAGATTCGACGCCAATCATAATGATAGGTCCAGGAACTGGTGTCGCGCCATTTCGCGGCTTCATTCAAGACCGCGCTCTCAGAAAAGTTTCGAATAACTTTTTATTTTTTGGTTGTCGTTATCGTAACTCTGATTTCTATCTCGAAGAGGAGTGGAAACAAATCAATAGATCGGGTCATTTGGAGTATTTCGTGGCCTTCTCTAGAGATAAAGAAAATGAAAAAGTTTATGTCCAACACATACTCTGGAATGAGAGGAAACTCGTTTGGAATTTGATATATAATAATAATGCCTGGATTTATGTGGCCGGAAATGCCAAACAAATGCCTACACAAGTCAGACAAACCATTCTTGATATCTTCAAACAAGAATCAAATAATGCATTTGATGATAAGAAAATTGAACAAATAGTTGATAATTTAGAATTAAGAGGAAGATTACAATTTGAATGTTGGTCTTAGGATTTGAAATTTCAGTTCGAGTCATATTTTTTATAATATAATAAAGTTTAATAAAACTTTTTAATTGATTGTACAATGACTACAAATTTACATTAATATTGTATTTAAATAATAAACAGTAATTGAAATATAATATATTATAATTAGATTTTATTCCCATTTGGATTTTCTCTCTTGTATTGTTTCGGTGTTGTCTTCATTTAAAGCAATATAAGTTCTATTCGTGGGATCATATCTTGCCTTATAATTCATATAAAAAATATATCCAAAACATAAAGAAATTGCACAAATGCCGGCACTCATTACGTACTTATTCTGAAATAATTAAATTACAAATAAATTGTCAAACATTTGCAATAATAAAGTAATTGAATTAAATTTACGGGTTTAACAAACAGTTCAAAGTTTGTTATTCTGAACAAATTGCTCGCATTCATAGATCTTATTCCTGGTTTTGGTTCTTCGCTCGGTTTTGACATTTTCTGTTCAACAAATTTAATTCAAAAAATTATTGTTATTTAAAAGAAGAAATAGAAAATGAGAAAAAGTTTTTCATTAGAATTAATAAATAGTTTTCACTAAAAACTATAATAAAGTAAAAATTGATTAATTATTAAAAAAACTTACAATTAATTAAAAAACTAATACTGAGTTAAGTCAATATTTAAATTAAAGTTTAAACCCTTTATAAGTAAAACATTTATAAAAAAAATGATCAAATAATAAACTTTATTGAAAATCAAAATGAAGAATCGTTTTGAAGAAAATAGTGCTAAACATAAGCGTTTGGGAAAAGTATTGCCGCAATTGAAAGGCTTTGAATGCTATCCATTGAATTGTAATGAAATGAAAGACTAACACATTCTGTGCACAAACAGAGGGTTTGTAGTCGTTCTCAAACCGCAATTTTTCGTATAATATGAATACGGCTTCGATTTTGAGTCAAAATAGAGAAATGTTTTATAAGTTGTCATTTCATTTATAATTCATTGCAATTTATTTGATCTCAAACTTAATTAATTAATTAATTCATTACTTTATTCTCATATAAATTATGGTAAGAATTGTTTAAATTATGAAAAAAACACATTTTTTGTTAATTAATTGA
The DNA here is from genome assembly GCA_034697245.1 of Malaconothrus monodactylus. Lineage (NCBI taxonomy): Eukaryota > Metazoa > Arthropoda > Arachnida > Sarcoptiformes > Malaconothridae > Malaconothrus > Malaconothrus monodactylus. The sequence continues at coordinate 2,990 of JAQIWZ010001710.1, forward strand.
AAAATAAATTGTTATTTCAGATAAAAAAGTATTGAATTCGAGCCTTCGCTCCATTTTTAAGGGTTTGAGTCAATTAACAGTCAATTTGTTTAATAATTTGCCAATAATTGGATCGCATTTTATTTAATACTGATTTCAATATAATAGTAAGTATTGAATGCATTCATTCTTAATATAATTCAATCATTTTTTTCATATATTTTATTATTATTTAATGTTTTTTTGTTAATTCAAATTTAGCCAAAATTTGTCTCATTTTCTACTGAAATGTCTTCTATTGAGACAAACAGTAAAACAACTGATGAAGAAGTGTCTCAAATACCTGCCATTACTCAAATTGAGGCGACCGCTGATGAAGATATGACTTCCAAAAGAATGGGTGACCAGAAAAGCGAACAAACAATAGATAAGTCACAAAATATTAATGAAAATGGAGACCATTTGAGTCGATATGAAATTAATAAACAAAATAATGACAAAACTATTGAACAACAACTTAATGAAAATAAAGAGATTTCAGGCGAAGGAGACATTGGTTTCGATAAAGATATTGAAAAGTCTAACACGAAAGTAGACGAAGAATTAACAAATGGATCGGTTGTGACCTCGAAGTTGACTCGCAATAAGAGAAATAGCGCTCAACTAATCACTAATACAACGAATCAAACAAAACCTGAGGACAATCAAAACGGACAGAAATCAGAGAACTCAGAGCTGAGACTAACGCGAAGCAGATATGGAAGGCTTCAAAAGGCAAAAACACCGAATCCAGAAATGGTTACTTTCAATGTTAAGAGACGTTCATCTTTGAAAAGTAGCGAAACCAATGAGAGCACAACTGTTGAAACGCCACGCAAAACACAGTCCATTGAACCCAATGATAGCCAACAAATTGAAACTCAATCACCGCTTAAAGAACCGGACTCTAAAGCAAAGAAATCGAGAAGAAGGACAGCGTCTACTTCTCCACGAGATAAAGGCAAAAAGAGAAAATCAAACAAATCAGTTCCAGTTTTGGATCAAAGCCAATCAAAATCTAGTGATTCTGAATTGCCGACTCGACCCATCTCTCAAATTCAATCTCCAAAGAAGAAGCAAACTCTTAAAGACTCATTGCTTCAAAAGAAATTCATTGAATTGACGGGTGACTCGTCTTCTACTATAATTGATCGAAATATATTGACAACAATTCCTCCAAAAGAAGGCGATTACGAAGTGGGAGATCTTATATGGGCCAAAGTGCAGGGCTATCCCTGGTGGCCATGTATGGTCTCGATCGACCCCATTCTCGGCAAATATTCCAAAATTTCAGGTATTTTCCATTAAAAGACTCATAAAATATGAATTATTTGAATAATTAAATATGTAATGTTTTGAATGCAAGGCATGAGCTATAAGGCTGATCGAGTCTATCACGTCCAATACTTTGGTCCGCAAGCACTTCGCGGTTGGACTAATGTTGGAATGATTATGCCTTTCGAAGGAAGAGACGCCTATTTTAAGAAAGCATCGCTCGAATCAGGGAAAGCGACTTCCCCTAAAGCACAAACGGCCAAATTGAATGCTAAATATATTATTAAACAGAGTCATAAAAAACAATGGGACCTATCAGTCGAAGAGGCGGAAAAAGCTATTGAAATGCATAAAGAGGAAAGAGTTAAGTCATTAACTTTTGAATATGTATTTTCCTCTAAAGTTAATCTCAGACGAAAAGCTGATTCATCTATTGAGGGAGAATCAGATGCAAAACGTAAAAAGTTAAGCAGTTCTCCAGAAGATATCTATGATTTTGATGACGACGCCGATAATGTCAATCTTTCGCAATCAACTCCTGGCTTAATGTGGAGAAAGAGAGTCCAAAAGGGAGACTTTGCGACCTTTGCTAAACAACATTTGGAAACAGTTCGTAAAGAAAATCCAGGATTAAATAAAAAGCAACTCAACGATATGTTACAAAAGAGATGGGATTTGTTGGGCGATGACTTACGGGCTCTTTATATTGATAGAAAAGCTCAAAACAATGAAAACGATTCTAGTTCTATCACTACTCCTAAGACTACTTCGACTAAAAAACAAAACACTGATTCTTCAAAACGTAAATCGAATCCCATTCGAAAACAGAGATCTAAACAAAACATCACTATTGATAATGAGTTGGAGCAAAACGATAGTAATGCAAGCGATAGTGAGGGAAATCTAGTGATTGCTGAGACGCCGATCAAACGAACACCTATTAAAAAGAATGCCAAGTCTTCGGCTAAGAAAGATTTAAATATCACAAATGATCCCAATTTGAGTGAAGCCAAAAAGTATACGAACTCTGATAAGAAAGAAGTGGAATCGAATGCATCACAAGTTAATAAATCCGCTAAAAAATCTGTCGGAAAAGTAACAAAATCTCGTAAATCTTCGGTTACACCCATTGCTAAGAAAAAGGAGGAAAACACAAATTTGTCGACTATAGAGAAACCTATTATACAAAATACCGATCAAACACTCGCACAATTAGGTATTGACTATTTGGATGAGTTTACGAGTAGTGAAGAGACGAGCTCTACATCAGAACCTGAAGTTAATGATGGCCTTAAAACAAGTTCTGATCGATTTTGTGCCTCTTGTAATGACGAAGAATCGGAATCATTATTACCCTGTCAGGGAAGTTGTCTTCAGATGTTTCATCGTAAATGTGCTAAATATGAAGGCATTGATAACCAATTCAAATGCAGTGAATGTGAATCAGGTATTAATTCTAAAACTATTGCTTCGAATAATTTTCTCAATTAAATAATTTAAAAAATTTGTTATATAAGGAAAACACAAATGTTTTGTTTGCAAGAAAGTGGAGAACAACGAGAATAAGGAAAGCCAGAAATGCAATGAGAGTAAATGCGGCAAATTTTATCACATAAGCTGTTTGGAAAAGAACTTTCCCGTAAAGTTTAATGATTCGAAAGACAGTTTCGTTTGTCCGCTTCACTTTTGCCTTAATTGTCACATTGAAAGTCAAAATGATAAAGATTTTCGTCCAAGTCGTAGACGTTTAGTTAAATGCATATCTTGTCCGACAGCTTATCATTTGGGAGACTATTGTATTGCCGCCGGAACTGTTCAGGTCTCGCAAAACTATGTCATTTGTCCCGACCATTACGAATGCGGAAAGAAAAAGAAAAATGACAAACATTTGAATGTCAACTATTGTTTTTCATGTCTAACTGGTATAATTCGAATCGATAGTAATATATTTGTTTTAGTAATAAATTATTTTCCTAAAAGGCGGTCAATTAATATGTTGTGAGTCATGTCCGGCTGCATTTCACAGCCAGTGTTTGGAAATGGCCTACGATCCGGACTCAAACTTTTATTGCGGTGACTGCACCTCAAGAAAACAGTTACATTACGGCGATATAGTTTGGGTCAAGTTAGGGTTCTATCGTTGGTGGCCCGGAAAGGTCTCACATCCAAAACAAGTTCCCGATAACGTAATGAAGTTGGCGCACGGCGTCGGACAGTTTCCCGTCTATTTCTTTGGTTCGCACGACTATTATTGGGTACACAGAGGGAGAGTTTTTCTCTTTATGGAAGGCGACAACAAAGTAGTGACAGCTAATAGTGGAGGAAAAAAGAGCAACAAATCTTTGCTGAAAACTTTCAAATTAGGTATTCGTATAATTTTGTTTGTGTTAAATTTTTTCTTGTAAATAATGATTGATCTGATGTCTAGCAATGGAAGAGGCGGCCCAACACTTCAAATGTTGGCAAGAGTCCAAAGTCGATTTGAGACGAGCGATGCTCACCAATAAACCACCGCCTTATACACACATTAGAGTGAGTCACATCTCAATCGTATTTAATTTGATTTTATTATAACTCAATTTAATCATTAGTCCAATAAACCGGTTGGCCTTAAAGTTCAAATGAGCGCTTCTGATGAATCACAAAGCAGTTTATGTGAATGTAAAGCGACAGTTGATTCTTCATGTAGTGACGAAAACTGCATCAATAGGGCTCTTATGGTCGAATGCGATCCTAAGCTCTGTCCGGCTGGAGATAAATGCAAAAATCAGAGGTTCAAAAAACGTGAATACGTTAAGAGTAAACCATTCAAAACAGAGTCTGCCGGTTGGGGTCTCAGATCATTAGAAGATATCTCAAAAGGACAGTTTGTCATCGAATATGTTGGAGAACTCATCGACGAAGAAGAATGTGAACGAAGACTCAAAATGATGGCCGACAACAATCAATCAAATTTCTATTTTCTCACTATCGATAAGGACAAGATTATTGATGCCGGACCTAAAGGCAATTTGGCCCGATTTATGAACCATTCGTGTCAACCCAATTGTGAAACTCAGAAATGGATGGTTAACGGCGCCACTCGTGTCGGACTCTTTGCTGTTACTGATATTCCTTCAGGTGAGTCATTAATTTGATATTTATTTTATGATAAAATATATTTTTGTTCATTTAGGAACTGAATTAACATTTAATTATAATTTGGACTGTCGTGGAAATGAAAAAACAAAATGTGTTTGCGGTTCAGCCAATTGTCCCGGTTTTATAGGCGTTCGACCCAATAAATCAGATGACACTCAAACAAAGAAAACTGCAAATAATGGCTCAAATAATAAGAAGAAGAAAAAGAAACACGAAAAGAAAGCCTTCAATAAGATGCACGACGACGAGTGCTTCACTTGTGGCGAAGGCGGAGATCTTATTATGTGCGACAGAAAAGGATGTCCCAAATCATATCATTTGGAATGCTTGAAATTGCCTCAAATACCAAAAGGCAAATGGGAATGTCCGCGACATTTCTGTGACAGTTGTGGCAAAGCGGCCACTGCTATGTGCTCTTTCTGTCCTAATTCCTTATGCAAAGAACACGCCACACCTTTTAAGTTGACGGTAAGTTTGTTTTTCTACCTCTTCATCAACTCTTCCATCAAATCGAAACATTTAATCTTATAATGTGTTAATTAACTAAAGCAATTACCGGATGGCGGACTCCTTTGTTCAGATCACGCCAACGAAGACGTTAATGGCGTAATAGAACCTGAAGCGAATGCTGTCAACGACGAAATCGAAACCATTAGAAACGAAAGCTCTACTGATGAGGCAGTCGTTGAAAAGAGCACTTCTTCACAAGTTCTAGAGATGTCTACAAATGCGGATGATTTGGAGTGCATTACCTCAAAACAAACTGAAAGTGAAAACGAAAAATCAGGTCTCGATTTGTAGCCAATCTTTTCTTAACATAATTTAAACATTTCATAATCAACTTGAGAGCCGTTGGAATCTTATTGAGAACTCATTATTAATGCATAAACGACTACTTTTATCAATCTATTAATCAGATATTCATTCATCAGATAAGAAAATGTTAAATGACATATTGTTATTGATTATATTTAAGACAAATCGCATAAATTCAGTTATGACATGAATTATTATATATTAATCTAATTTTAGCAATTTTTTGAAATTATAAAACTATTTCACTCTATCTTTTCTTAATTCACATTTATTCAAATGGTGCACAAATTATTATTCAAATAACAAAACAAATACACCTTTTCATAAATTCAAACGTTTAAAAAGAAATTCATTTTATGCATTAGTTATTTGGGTACAAATTCTTATTTTGATGTTTACTTTACTAATAAAAATGTTTTGCTTATATCCAAATTTCAACATTTCATTATTTCATTCAATAATTCAAATTTAATCGCCGCTCAATTGTTCGTAGAGTTTGGGCACATAATCATCCCATTGGGCCTGATAGAAGTTGCCGGCAATCGGTTCTCCCAATCCGTATTTCTTTGCAAAGTTTCTGATCTTAAACTAAACAAAAGGCAAAAATTAATTACAAAATTAAGTCAAATGATAAAAAAAGAGTGTTAGGCACTTGTCCGCGATGGTCTCCACTTCTGTTCGTCAATTTCCGTTCGTCTTTTGAGAAAATTTTTAGTTAAAATTAATTAATTATTCATTATATGACTGATAGGAAGAAGTCATACCCGGAGTCAATTTATTTGGCTGTTTATATACGAGAAACACATATCTATGAAGGCCTGTCCCTAATATTCATATAAGTTTAAGAAATGAATAAATTGTTGATAAATTAAATAGAAATGTGCAAACCTTTTGGAGGTCCAGAGCCCACGTATTCCGACAAAACATCTCCTTTTGCGACATCATTTTCAGGTATATTAACGACAAGCCAGTGATGCCATTCTCTGTACTTAGGAGTGAGACGACTGGGCGCGTCCGGATCTGTCAGACATAGAGTGTACAAAGTATTGGGTTCTGTCACCCATTTTATTACAGTCGGAATATCTTTGACTTGAGTAGGAGTCAATTCGTTTCCAAGCTATCATTCAATTTAATCATATTTTAGATTTTTTATAGTATTTAAAAATTATTTGAAAAAAAAAATTTTGTTTAAGACTCATCTTTTACTTTAAAGTTTAGACAAATTTAACATAAATTTAAAACAAATAATAAAATGAATCAAACAATAGATACCTTCACTTCTACATTAGAGGGATATTTGATCTGTAAATAAATATTTATTTAAATACTAAATGAATAGATAATAGTTGAAGACTTACTTCAATGACATGTTTGGGCAGTGAATCGATGACATCGGGCACGACTTGATGTTCTTCCATTGTTCGCCTCAAACCAACTGTACTCACGAATGATTTTTGTAATTCTATTGAACTTTTATTAATCAAATTTATTATTAACAATATTGATATTATTGATAAAATTGATAAAAACAATAAAATGTGTTTTTCTCTAACGGAAAATTTCTTAGACATAAATAACGTTTACTTAATATTCATTGAACAAGATTTGATTTTTTTAATCATTTGATTTTCTTTGATTTGATAACAAAAATATTAATTATTTTTAATTTAGTTAAACATAAAAATAGATTCAAAAATAATTTCTCGCAAATTATTTGTTTTGAATTTTAAAAACTCTATAAATACGTCGAAAGAATTGAAAGACGTTTAAAATGTAAAAAGTTTAGCGTTAATGAAAGTCAAACTTTATTTCTATTGAATAGAAATAAGAGACGAATAGTATATAAATTATAGAAACCTTTGAATTGAAGTCAATCTCAATAATGAATTACAAGTTTTAGGCAAAAACGTTTGTCTAACAAAACAATTAATTATATTATTAAATAACATAATTGTTCAAAATTCACATCAATTCAAATAAACACTAATAATAGTATTAAACGCTCTGATTCTTAATAATTGAATTTAAAAATCGGTCGAATTTAAGACTTGTCCCCTTTAGTGATAATCATTGAAAGTCTTAAAAACCTTAAATAACAAAATAAACGTCATTTTAATGACTTTCAATTCCCTTTCAATTAAATTTGTTTTGAATTTTTCGATGATTTCTTTCAAATATTACTAAAATATATTTTAAAATTTTTATTTAATATCAATATATCTGATAATTATTAATAAAAATGAAATTTTTAGAGCCAAGCCTTCAATAAAAAAGTTAATAAATCGAAAGAATTGTTTGACGTAATTGTTGTGAAGTAATGACTGACGTAAACATAAGTCCATTGACTTTTAATAAGGATTTTTAACATTTAATTCTAATGTTTTGTTCGTCAAAACATATAATTAAATAAATTGTAAATGAATAATAAAATTTCAATTTTCCTCATTATTAATGAATTCGTTGTCACTTAAATACTTATGAATTATGCTTTCAATCAAATTAATGGACTGTTTATTAGAAATAATTTGACAAATAAATTGATTATTAATTAATATTAAGATATAATTAATTAAAAAAATAAATAAATAAAGAATGAAAAAGAAATGAATTTAAATAAAAATCTATTTAAATAATTGATAAAAAAAGAATTGATTTAATTGTGACTTAAATTGAAATTATTATTAATATTATTATTGAGTGCAAA
>JAQIWZ010001711.1:0-10943 GCA_034697245.1 Malaconothrus monodactylus
GAGAGAGAGAGAGAGAGAGATAGGAGAGAGAGAGGAGAGAGAGAGAGATTTGAGAATACGATCGTTTTAAAGTTGTTGTGCTCTCGTATAAAAGCATTTGTAATGCTAAGGATTCATAATAAAGTGCTTGAAAAGTATGTTTTAGATGCCTTCCCATTGCCTTAAGGGTGTGTTTACTTTCGTATTTGTCTCTGACGTAATGGCGATGACGTGTTGTAATGAATCACATCAACAAACAATATTTTAATCAATGCTTTTCAATGCTCTCCAAAAGAATGCTAATTGCAGTACACATCAAAATGTAAAATATGCCAGTATTTCGTGAACACACATCCCTGAGACGACCACACACTATGCTCTCTCTATATTCTCTCTCTTTCTCTCCTACTTCTCTCTCTCACACTCACTCCCAGATCAAACAACTCATGATCTTTTTTCTTACGTGAATAAGAGGTTGGAGGTAATGCCGCGAGCATTGCACAAACTCATCGGTTCCACGGCTATAGGTGTGCACTTCACATATTATAAAAGGCTCAATTACTGGGGCACTGCAAAAATTCTCTCATTTAGTTATTTGGGGCTGTATTTGGTGATTGTTAGCCAGCATGCGATGCCATTCACAAAAAAAGAAGAAGAATTGCTTTAATAGTAGTGCTCGAGCATAAAGAGAGTAGTGATGATTGTGGTGTTCTGGTGGTGAAAAATAGTTTAGTGATAGTAACCATTTATAATAGAGAAAGAATTTCAATACTACTACTATTAGTATTAGTATTAGTATTAGTATTAGAGTGTAGAATATGGTAAACATAGCAAACTCACAGCAAAGTCAAACTGGGACCACAATAAGAGATACATAGAGTTAGGTTTAGCTGATGTGCAATTAGATGCAGTTTTAAACTTCCGCTAAACTATGTCATGAATTTTCTCTCGCGCTCTCGCTCTCTCTCTTTTCATTGTGTCTGTTGTCTGCGTGATGTCGATTAATGACCTATGACAGAGTGCAGGACAGGCAGGACGGGACATATAAAATAAATATTTAAGGCCTTTAACCAGCAGTCAGGGGCGCAATGACTAGTGATCTCTAAGCCGTGGAATGAGGCTTTGTTACAACTAATACACAATGAATGCCTATTTGTCTGTAAGTCTAGTGAATTCGATCTAATGCTGTATTGAGTATTCGAGCAAATGTATAAACTGGTGCCTGAGGCAAACTGTTCTTGACGAGTACGCAATGAAATTTACAAACGAATTTCTCGTGTACGTATGAAGAGAAAGGAAATGCGTGTCGTCATGCATTGCACATTTATGGATCGAGCCATTATTTGTAGAGAAGGTATAAACAGCTAAAGCTAACAGATTCTAACTCTGAAGCTAACTCTCTATAGATTCTCTCCAATCAGTACATCCGATCTTTTTGAGAGCTCGAATAAGCACTATATAGTGTCTAAGTTAGTAGGAAAAGATCGCTGAGTAAAGCAGCTTTTATCATAAGTTACATGTTAGCAGAGAGGCAAAAGTGATTAGGCTTTAGAAGAATACAACTAGAATACAACTGGAATACAATCTTAGAAGCAACTGATACACTATACACTCTATACAGTCTGCATCTGCCAGAGGTTTAACGACTTCTACTGATGATAATATTAGTGGGATGTAAGCTATAGTCAAGTGCTTTTGGGCCTTCCTCTCGCATTGTCCAAACGTCACGTCTCGGGGAGGAAATTAGTTTTAGTCGATGGCATATCTCTTATAAAGTAGTGAATATCATAAGCAAAAAACATCACAAGAATAAAAAGTATATATAAGTTATACACATAAAAGTCTTGGTTTATATATAAGTCATACACATAAAAGTTTTGGTTTATATATAAGTCTTGGTTTGCATTTGTGCATAAACTCTCATAGTCTCACATCTATAGCAACTAATTACAGTTGCAGGTGTATGAAACCAAGTTTGGCACTTACTTAATGACACTTAGTCTGTGAAAAGGGTCTTTCATTTATTGCTTCACTCTAAAGATCAGATAAAAAGTGTCATCAAACTCATGCAAGCGATGCAGAGCTCGGATATTTTGTGACTTTTACGACTTGTACCCTCAAGTCAAGTCTGTGCCTATCTTTTTAACTATGTATTGCATTATTATTATTATCTACACACACATACCATTTAAATTATGCTTTAGTGAAGGCTGTTTTCGGTAGATTTCATTTTTTTAGATCGAAGCTTGATTTCCACCAAATCTCAACATTTTTGTGTAGTTTTTTAGGATTGGACAAAATTTTTTTAAAGCTTTAGTCAATTTTATTGAAGAGTCAAACAAATAGGTTAAAATATATATTTAAAAAACTCATTTCATTAAAATTCCAGTTCATTTAAATTTATTTTTCTAAAAAATAGTTGCTTTCAAGTGAAAATTAATACATAAAAATTAGTGTAAAAGACTTCTAGAGCTTATCATCTCTGAGTTGAACATGAATTTTATGTTAAATCAGAAGAATTTTATGCTAAATCTTATGGGGGTTCCAATAGATTCGGTTTAATACGAAAACATTGGTCTCTAATTTGACTTAATCAGTAATATCAATACATATTATTATTAAATTCACTTATAAAGTATAACTTATATTATGCATACAATGAAAGCTCATTTGAGTGAAAGAATACCTGTTTGGCTTATTTGGTGCAACATTACATGAAATGCATTAAACATATAGAGAGTTGGGTGTAGTGGACAATATTTATATATCATTATCATTATTATTGTTATTGAATTACGGCGTAATGCTGTTAGTGCTCTACTCGAAAGTGCAGTAAAGCTGGTTCTGAGCGCTATATCTATGCATAAAATCATTAAATATGTATAAATATGAAAAGTCAAATGCAAGCCATATTCGTTCATACACTTCATTAACTTGCAATAAGTGCACAATTGCTATATATTATGCACATATGTTTCTTATGGCATCATCACTATTACTCCTCTCAATGGAATTTAATATGTGTGCACTTGTTATACAATATGTATAACATATATACACAACATATAACTTATATGCACTTTCATCCAAACCTAATTCACAGTTTTTAGGATTCATGTGCACTAATTTTTTTCAGTCGTTACATTCATGTCATAGAATACAAAATAGGGTGAATTTCAGATGACACCAGAACGTGGATTTGTATGCTTTAAACATAGTTTACTGTCGGACGAGTGAGTTTTGCTATGATGTGCTCACACATACAAACACAAACCAAACGCATCTCTCTCTCACTCACACACACATACATACAACATACACACACACACACTCTTTCTCTCTCTCTCTCTTTAGTGTCTCTCATCTTTCATTTCGCAATTTCTTTTCCCTCAATTCCTTTCCCTGAGAGTGAGTGTCGCTCTATAACTGTCCTATTGTGTCGCGCACTACCACTACTTCTATGGTTGCCTTGAGGGTGAATCAAATCAGGCCTATATAATAAGAAGATACTTTGGATAGTGGAGAGAGAGCCCGAATAGTGATGCGCGGATGCAATTACTGCGGCTTGTTTCAAAATGTTCAGTTTCACGTCGAGCGCAAAATCACTCAGCCATGCATGCAATCCAGAGCCCGGAGGAGTCGCATCATAGTTGGGCTCAATGTTTGAACTGTGTGCTATGCCAGTGAAGTAACTCCGATGAGGACACGACACATCAGAGCTCTTTGACTGTCGCGTTTACTTTAAGGTTTTTCTAGTAATATCGAGATCACACAAAGCCGCCGCTCGGGCGCCGCATAGACTGAATGATAATGATTTAGCAAAAACTACCAAACAAGCAGTATGTCATGTATAAAGCTTATTAGTTGTCTTAAGATATATGCATTTAACTTAAGAATTGAATCTTTGAATCTGATTATATGAATCTTCAAGTCTTTGATAAAAAATAAATCCTAACAGATTGATCACTACCACTACTGGCTTTGGGCTTATGAGTTATTTTGTTTTCCATACTAAATATTGTATATTCAATGATTTTGTTGGTCTTTCACTCACTCTATTCGTCACATCTCTCTTCTCTTTCATTGTGTTGTGATTTCTATGAGTGCATATTACAAGAGTGGGGTCGTCAAAGGTCTCCGTGTCAGTTGAGGGCATATATCACTTTAGTTATCAGTTCAGATGCCAAACGCTAACGCATAGACGGGTTTTGTAGATGTGGTGAAACACCAGTAAAATTGCCACAATCACAATGCAGTTCATGAAAATGATACCAATCTCATATAATTTAAAGTTCTATTTACTGGTCATTTCACTATTTCTAATGCATCTCAATTTAGATCTTTTCATTTTATGAGAGTTTGGGGAAAATAGCAATTTTACTTTAGGCTCTAATTATTCATGTTTGGTTATTATCTGATTTAGACTCACTTTACATAAACTATAACACAAACATTAAACGCAAACATTAAACACAATCTCACACATTAGATTCAAGTGTTTCAATTCTTTCCATAAACTTCTCAACTAATTTATCAAATGAATAATGCCATTAAATTTTATCAATAACTCAAAATACTCCCTGCTATTAAATTAAGGAAGTTTTGATCACTTGATAAGCAACTAAATTACTTTTTGCATTAATCAGTTAAGCTTTTCTCAAGATTTGATTCTTCAAAATGATTGCTTACTATTTTTTATGTGTTTTAAGCGAACTTATGCAGTGCAGCGACTATTTCACTAAATTTATTTAACCCCAAAAATTCATGTCATGGCCTTTGTATTCACACGCAAACAGTTTGTTTGGAGTTGTTTTTTGTTGGTTTTGTTTTTCTAACTATCATTTTCTTACAAATTGTGTTTAGATTTAAACAGAAAAGTCTATCTGTGAAGTGCAAGTTTGCCCATAAATTTTATTTCTCTTATAGTCAACTCAAGTAATTATTATTTATACTACCGATTGTTTTCCAAAGATAAGTAGTTTAGGTTACACTCTATTGTTCATTTAAAAGGGTTCTGCTCTTTGCAATGATTGATTGTCATCACTTGATAATTGCTCATTCTATATAAGATGAAGCTTTGAAAATGCGATTCTCGAGCTATAGTTTTGTTATTCAACTTAAGTTTTCTCAACTATAAAATGTAAAGAATGGTTTCTATTCAATGAGTTTTTATTTATGCTTAACATTCATTTACAGAAATATATTAAATTCAATTTTATTTAATACTTTATCTAACAAGTTATAACGCTGTTTGTTTTCATTCGTCGAAATTTCGGAATCAAAAGGATTTTTTTTTGAATAAAACTTAAGCCAATAATTTCAATAGATACTTTAAATTTCTATGAATCGTTTATATTAATTAATTAGAGACATTTTGCACTTTTCAATCGAACAAAGTGGCCTCAAATAATACTCTGATAAACTTTTAAACTTTCCATCATTTTTTTCTTAGTCTCAATATATTTATTATGTTTTATTATATTATTATGTCTTTAAAATTTTTCAAAATGCCAGTAATTAATAAGCTTGAAATCAAATAATGAATTGACATTTTAAAAAAATAGTTATTAGTTGTTCAGTATTTAATTTTCTTTTAATGCATTTAAATAATTTTAATGATCCAAACATGTGATAGTTAGAATGTAGAGAAAATCTGAATGCTCTTAGTATTGACTTTAATTATCATTTTAGATAATTGAAGTTTTATTAAAAATGATTATTTAGCTGATTGTGATTGACATAATTTTTAATTTACGCCTTCATTAAAAAGTTGTGAATATGACAATAAAGTTGCAGAATATTGAAGACAAGTTTTAACTTTTCCACAAATTAGACGCAATTGAGGCTAAAATAAAAGGCGTTTACTTGAAAGAGAACTCTTATCTCAATAATTACTCGCCTTAAGAATAAATTCTTAAAATTCCAAAATTTGCTTAGACTAAAAGTGCTAAAAAATGGTTTTTTACAATAAAAGATTGATGTAATTTATAATTTCCGTGTTATAATCACATAATTTTATGAAACAAAACTTCCATGAATTTAGATTATCAATAGTGTTAATTCTCACATAAAGTTTGTTAACTTAAAGCATAACTTTTCTCCACTTTTTATTTACATTTTTCACCATTATTTTGATATCATTTTTTAGCCAATATTGCGGTAGAAGTACTTTTTATTCAATTTGTGGAATTTTTGTTTTAAAAGCAAAATTACTAAAAAGTCGATATTGAGAGAAAGACGCGTTTTAGAGAAAGGCATACCTTCTTTAAGTGAAATATTAAATTTAATTGAAAATTGAATCGGAATTCTTTGATATTTTTATACTAAACATCTTCTCCTAAGATCAAAAAACTATTAGTGACAACTGATTTCATACGTATCAGAGTCTGTGTGCGATCTAACAGTTAAATAATATTATTCCAGACACTTATACATTTGCGAATCTAAAAAATTTCTTTTATCTTTTGTTTGAAGATTTAGAGTGTGCTATGCGTTAACTCTCATACGACTCTAAAGTGTTATTAAGTAATGCAGGAAAACTAATTTAAACAAATTTTTCTAATTGATTAGTATTTCATTAATATATAATTCAAATTAGAAACTTAGTAATGGCCTCAAAGATTTATTATCAAATTTTATACTTATCTTTCAACACTCATTGATTTATACCTTTGGTAAAAAATAGTAAATTGAGCTAAAGTTATCTCCGACTTTCCTTTAATTAATCATTTCCCTAATTGAAAAGTTCATACATTTAAAATGTGATCTTAATTTATTTTTAAGTTTTTAGGTAATCATTGACAGTATATATTAGTTTCCTTTCATTTGTTCAAGTATGAAATGACAAAAATGCCTCCAGTTTAGCAAAAGCTTTGTTTACATTTTGTTTAATCAGTAACACAAGTAGTTTTAACACATCATTTCTGAGAATAAAGACATTACACTGTTTATTATTTTTAATTTTAACTTTGATTTTAATCAAAATTGTTAAATTTCAAAAAAGATTCAATAGAAGAATTTCAATTGAAAAAAAAATTCTCTCGCGAGAAAATGAAATATTAGGTAACGTTTTTCGAAATGAATTGTTAAAAATGTTATGAATATTGCAAATATCATTAGTAGAAATAATGAAACCTAAAAATTCAAGTATCAAATATTTGGCAAAATTACATTTGATCGCAGGCGTGAATCGAATAAGTAAAAAGTGAATTATTATTTGTGATAACTTGGAATGAATTTATTAACTGTTTTTCGCAGCACTTTTATATTCATAGCTTAAATTAATTATTCTTATTTTAATAATGCTTTGCAGAACCCTTCGGGCACTTTATCCAATGCATAGATAATTCTTTTATTCTTTCAAAATAAAAACTGTTTAATAATGGAATGAACATAACATAATTCTCTATTGAATTGAGTCAAAGTTATGAATAAAGACGAGATATCCGGGAATATAAATCATTTTGTTAGGAAAAAACAGCATAATTTGTCTAAAACAACAATATGTATATTTGACACCAAATTCAGACTAAAGGAATAGAATTCAGAAATCGATTTCAGACTTTTTCATATAAAATCTTAACTTATTTTTAGTTTTTAATTCATCCCTACTTATTATTTAAAGATAATTTTTGACTAATAAATTTTAATTTATTTAAATTTCATTTATGATACAACTAAAAAATATTTTCTTAAAGATATTTGAATTTTATAACTTAAAGATTGAGAAAATCCTATGCTTAACAAGGCATCAAAAAAATTATTCTCTCCGTTATTTCTTTGAATTTGATAAACAATTTGCTAAAAATCAAAAATAAAAATTTAATTCTGATAAAAAGAAATTTAATTAAACTGAAACATATTTAAAATCAAATGTATTTGAAACAAGTGAAGGGCAAATGTTTCGGTAATAAATTTAACTGCAAATGAAACAATACTGTGAGTCATGAGTCATATCAAATTTTCAGTGCATTGGGTTATTATTCTGTTTTCCGAATAACTATTCGATATAATTTTGCTTAAGCTCCTGAAGGTTTCAAAAACATAAATTAAAATTTTTTATGCCGAACAAAATGCATGGTTGAGATTAGAGGGCCATCAGCTTTAACCTTATTGTAGTTTTTGGTTTCAAAGTAAATTACACATAATATGAGACTCGTTTGCTTGGATTAACCATAAGAAATATTTGCTTTTCATCCCGACAAAAAATACAATAAACGATATTAAATGCATTATAACTATAGAAGTATATTAATATTGTGAAGCCATAGTTTTCAATTATTAGGGATGTCTGGTTTGTATTGAATTAGTTGAGATCATGCATCATTTGAGATGAGTGAAAAGTAGGCCCAAAACAAAAATGCAGACACTGGACACATGCATCAATGCATTAACAAAGGAGACGAAAACAAAATTGAAAAGGACTGATAGCATACATTTATGAGAGTGAGTGAGAGAGAGGAGAGGAGAGAGAGAGAGAGGTGAGAGAGAGAGAGCTTAGAAATGAGAAAATATGAATTGATAAGCAGAGAAGGGAATTGATAAGTGGAACTGGTATGTTGTGTGCAGTACTAGTTGAGTAGATGTTCGTATGTTAGTATATGTATGTATTTGAATAGAACAAAGGATGACAAATCAAATGACAGAGAGGAGGCTTATACACAATTGTCTATAGAACCTATTATTATGTTGAATCCATTATTCGTGTATGAGTGTATGGGCAAAAAGAATATTTCATTTATGAATATATATATATATAATATATATAATGTCACTGAATAGGCATAATTTAAGGTACACAACGTGCACAACGAACCAGCCCTAATACATTGACAGCCAATTGAAAAGATTCTTTATTATATGTCAAAATGTAGTGAAGAGAGTGAGGGAATTATTGAGAGTGAGGATTAAGCATAATCGGGTGGCGCATAAAGCTATGGTTATTAACAAAACAAGAGGTTGGCCCACCTATTCAAATATGACGCAGGTTTGGCCCATAGGGTATACGGAATTACCTTCGAGGCAAGCATTACTTTTAATATAGAGCCGAAAAGATGGACCTCCACTGTAGTAATGTGTAGAAGTCCTATATTATTATATAATAATGATGAGATTGTAGCCATGAGCACATTATACATATAATACATTGCGCTAATTATGACTTCATTCTTATCTCGTTGTTCTCTCCTTTTTTCTCTCTAATTCACTGACTGACAAATAATGGTACGAATGACTTAAATTGCTTGTAATTACTCGCATGCAACCATTTTTTATTCTACCCCTTGTAAAAATGAAACTACTTTTCACTTTTTCTATTCAATTACATAATACTGAAAAATAGGCATTTAATTAGAACATGAAAATTTGTTGCACAAAATAGTCATATAATAGTCATATAATACTCATATTTGAGAGCTATGTATTCCATGTATTAATTCAGTGGCAAAACACTGAATAAACTAATACGTTATCGCTTATTAATTATGTAGTGGTGACAACGGGTTAAACAGCGTCTGCTTAAATGTCTGCTCAAAGATAACTTATTACATAACACGTTTCGATTTTTAATGGCATTAATGAATATTCATTCTATAATTTTCTCAAATAGAATGTTCCCATCATTTCGTATACGTGTGTCTGGTTTGGATAAAAAAGCCAAATATATAATGTTGATGGATATCGTGGCTGCAGATGATTGTAGGTATAAATTTCACAATTCAAGATGGGTAATGGCAGGTAAAGCAGATCCAGAGATGCCTAAACGAATGTATATACATCCGGATTCTCCGAGCACTGGTGAACAATGGATGCAAAAAGTAGTTTCATTTCACAAACTAAAACTAACAAATAATATTGCGGACAAACACGGCTTTGTAAGTGTTTTGAGTGTAAGATAAATTTGATTGATAGCAAGCATTAATTAGTTTAACTTTCTTTAATTAACTTAACTTATATACAGACTATTCTAAATTCAATGCACAAATATCAACCTCGGTTTCATCTAGTCAGAGCTAATGACCTCTTAAAACTGCCATACAGTACATTCAGAACTTATGTCTTTAAAGAGACTGAATTCATTGCAGTCACTGCATATCAAAATGAAAAGGTAATCATTCTATTCACTTATAACAGTATAACACTATAAATATAATTCAATTTTGACTTCATATCTGATAATAATCATTAACTATAATTAGATAACACGGTTAAAAATCGACAACAACCCATTTGCTAAGGGTTTTCGAGAAACTGGAGCCGGAAAAAGAGAGAAAAAGTATGAATTAGTTGTTATTAAATGAGCAGATCTTTTATGATGTTAATTCTTTCGAGGAGGCAAATCGTTATTGGCATGAATCAGGCGAGATCTTTAACTTATGAAAGTGATAATGAAGTTAAGAACATGACATCTGGAGCACTCGACAAAATCAAAGATAATGATAAATCTTCAGCCATTGATTACTCAGACGATGACGAAGAACGGGTCGATATCGATGATGAGTCTCCTATTCTTCGCAAAACACCGACAGACCGAACATCTGCAGACAAGGGTGAAGGTAAGCAAACGATGACTCGTTGACTGTCAGCCCAGAGATAATCAAATTAAAGCTAGCAATTAAGCAAATGCAGTACTTATGGATTGGACAAAATGGTCTAAAAGGCAGATATTGTGCTCTCTTTTCCTGTCTCACAGCACTATAATTCGCAATACAATAGGAAAGACTGACTTTCTTTACATGCTTTGCTTTGCATGATTGCATAAACAGCAAAAGGTTCTCTATGTAATCCATCCTTAACACGTACCCATTCAGGGAATGCATGTTTGAATGCATGTGTGTTTGGATTGCCTTTGCCTACCGCATTTTAAATGCAAATATAGCCTTGCAAATAAATGCCTTGCAAATTTGGCCTCTTTTAAAAGAGAGTTTTGGGTTCGCATCGATGCTATTTTCACGCTTTCGGTGGTC